>JACEFZ010003886.1:567500-650000 GCA_014155875.1 Cepaea nemoralis
AAGAGAGGTGAAAGCAAACCAATAGAGAAGACAACAAACACAGATAGAAGCGAAGAAAACACACAAATAGAGACGAAAACATACCAACAAGCTGTGGGAAATCTTTAACAGATATGGAGTGAGAACACATCTGACAAACCTATGTAGATGCTTAACCAATAACAGTGAATACATAGTGAGAACAAATGGGGGACTTTCAGAACCCTTCACAACACGATCCGGAACACAAGGTTGTGACCTGTCCCCCCTCTTGTTGAAATCCTATTTAGACAACATACGTAAAGAAACCAGCCAACCAGAGACCGCAAGAACACCGCATGACGAACATAACACAGAAGAAGAACCAACGACAAATTACACCATTAAAGAACTATTTGCGGATGTTCAAGCACTAATAGTAAAATCAGAAGCAGAATTTCAAGACCACATGAATAGTCTAATTAAAGTGTGTAAGGAGCATAACATGAAAATTAGCACCAGTAAAACAGAGGTAATGCATATAACGAAAGACGAAAAAAAAAAAACAACGACAAAAATTCATCTAAAAGAACACCACCTGAAACTAGAATGAATGAATGAATTATGCAAAATTGGTTGGTCAGAAGAAGTTGCCGTAGGCATTCAGGCAAGAATCCCATTGCTTAGGTAGGCAGCGAATGCCGTTCGCAAAAACGGATTGTGGTTGTTCACTGAACCAAGTGTTTACCGCGTTCATTGCGTCTGCATCTGTGTGAAATCGTTGCCCCTTGAGAGCTTTGTTTAGAGGTCCGAACAAATGAAAATCACATGGTGACAAATCTTTGCGACATGCGCACGAGCATTATCGTGCTACAAAATCACACCGCGAGAAAGCATGTTGGGTCGTTTATTCTTGATGGCTTTTTTGCAGCTTGTCTAGCGTTTGCAAGTAGTGGGTAGAGTTGATGCTGACACCAGGTTCTTTAAAGTCGGCCAACAATAGCCCTTCATGGTCAAAATATGCGCTCAGCATAACCTTACCAGCGGAAACCTGTAACTTGAGTATTTTGGCTTTTGGTGATCCAGCATGCTTCCATTGCATGCTCTCTCTTTTGCTGCTCGGCTCAAAGTGGTGACACCATGATTCATCACCTGCCACTATGCGGAAGAGAAATGCCTCACCCTCCACTCTGTAACGCATTAAGGGGTTCAAACACCATTCAATGCGTTCCTCTTTTTGGTGGTTGGCTAACATCCGTGGTACCCACTGTGGAACACACCTTCCGATATTGCAGATTCTTACGAACGACCGTTCGAATTGTCCCAATTGACACATCAAATTCTTTCGCTAGCGAACGTATGCTTCGACAACGGTTCATCTGTACTGCTGCATCAATTTTGGCGATGGCGTTTTATGTTGCAACAGTATGCGCTTGACCCGGCCGTCGAAAATCTGTTGTGAACTGACGTCCTTTCCGAAACATTCGTTCCCAGTCTATCACTGTTGTCTTCGATACACATTTGTTACCGTACGTTCATTCTTCGATGAATGTCCACTGGTCGGCATCCTTCAAATGAAAGAAACTGAATCACCGCTCGTTGAGCTTCTTTGGACGGATTTTGAATCAACCCGGTCATTTTCTCAACGGTCAGAAACAGAAACTATTTATCATGGGATGATAAGCACTTGCTATTTTATTCATTGGTCAGTACTTATCACATGACTATGACATGATCATGTTCAACGTACGCAATTACGCACGGTGCGGCACGAACGGATTTTAAATGAACACCCCTTATATATATATATATATTAGGGCTGCGACCGATTAATTTAAATTTAATAGTTAACTTTTGAAAAATTAACGATTAATTAATCGTTAGTTTCGATTAAAGCAAAACAATTATAGTCATATAACTCACATTATAGTCGTATTTGTCAAAAATCGAAATAACACTGGATTGTCTTGTTCATATGTCATCTAATAACCAACTATGTAAACAGACGAGTTTGTTGACAGTATTTGCTTCAAGTGACGAGCGCGTCTTATTAACAATATAACCAGCAGCGCTGAACAATCGTTCACATGGAACTGAGGTAGCCGGTATGCACATAATGGTCTTGGCAAGGAATGCTAATTTTGGATATCGATGTTCATTAAGTTTCCACCATTGTAAAGGGTCAACCGATTCAGAACTTTCCTATCCATTTCAGACTCAATTAGCTACTCTCTTCATTTGGTTCACATATAGTTTAATTGTCAATGTCAGTATCATTTGTTGCAGCAGTCTCCATCTGCTCATCATGAACATTAACTGCTATTTGTTGTTCAATACGTGACCAAGTTCGTTCTTTTGCATCTTTTGACAAACACTTCAGGTATTTGTAGCGTGGATTAAGTGCTGTTGCAATCTGTAGTATTTAAATACTTGTCATATTAGCTACACGTTCACTGAAGTCATTAATACATGCTGCCTTAAATTTAGCTATGTAGCTCGGATCATCATCGTGTACAGTCATATGCTTTGTCAACGATGATAGCAGTGGCAATACACAGCTACATGAAACAAAATCTTGACCGCCAAGCAGGACAGTGGTCTGACAGAATAAGTCCAAAAATTTGACATAATTCGAAATCTTCTCCCAATATGAACCTGACAGTTTTGGACCTTTGTATTGCTTCTTTTTATCTGACATGTAGACAGTTAATGCTTCTCTGACCTGTAGAAGACTCTGTAGCATAATAAACATACTGTTTCATCTTGTTGGTACATCGTGCTGCAGCTGCCTCAGATACTCGAACGGTTAACTCTATACGTACATGTGCAGCAAACCAAAGAAACTGAAGCCAGAAGCAGCCGTGACGTTTTTAACAGCAGCCCAGTTTGCCAAAGACTTCCACATCGGAGGAAACCACAACAACTGAAGACTTCCCCGGCAAATTACTGCTAAAACAGACGAGCGTGGGAGAAGTCAAACTGTCGGCGCTACCAACAGACAAGATAAGCAGTCTGTTTGAAAACGAGCTGGGAAGAAACAGCATCTACCAGCTGCGCAAGATACTTGATGGAGTAGTGATCTCCATCAGCAAAAACCCAAAGACTTATGCAGAAGATAGCACAAGAAGAGAAGGCTAACATCAAGCTTCACCACGGCATCTTATTGGAAGCCACCCGGCACCGCACAAGCAAACGATGGGTCATTAAACGAGTCAAGATTCATCTCACCAACGACCAGGTCAAGGAGATGCTGACGAGGGAGAACAGTAAACTCAAGATCACCAGCGCTGAGAGGATCATCGGCAATAATAACATCCCTCCATAGTCGTTATCGTAATACCGGAGGACCGAATGATCCCTCAATTCATCACATGGGACAACAGAGACCAAGTTCCAGAGCACTACATACCGAGAGTGCTGCAGTGCTCTAAGTGCCAGAAGTTTTGGCACACCCGTGCCACCTGCAAGAGTGAGGTGGAGCTATGCAGATACTGCTCTGGACCTCATCCATACAGTCAGTTCCAGCATGCAAAGATCGACAAGGACTTCAGGAGGCGTAACACTAACAGAAAATGCGCCAACTGCCTCGGCAACCACGACGCCACTACCTCGGCTGCCACTGCCACCAAGACAGCAAGGAAGCTATGAAGATCGCCATCAAAACTAACCTGCCCTATAAAGAGGTTAGGAGGCAGTAGAGTTCACCAGTCGACTCACAAACAGCGAAAAAGCGCAACTGGAAGGCCAACTGAAGGACCTGCCATCAAAGTTCAACAGCATGGAGGAAGAAACAGAAAGGACGCAGGAGACTCAGATAATAGCCGCTCAGCGACGAAACGAAGCAAGTTCAGCAGAAGATTGAGCAGGATATCGCTCGAATGGTTGCTATAAAGGCTGAAACTGAAGAAAGGCTATCAAGCAAGGAAGAAGAAAAAGACAAGACGCAAGAAACACAGATAACGGCCGTTCAGCGCATCCTGGACGAACTGAAGTAAGTTCAGCAGAAGATTGAGCAGGATGTCGCTCGAATGGCTGCTATAAAGGCTGAGAGAGAAGTAAAGCTATCAAAAGCACACCAAGCGAGAGACAAAACAGAAGAAACTCTACAACGGATAATAGACCTGCTCAAGACCGATCAAGAAACACCCGAACCAGAAGATTCAAGAATAAAGACAGATGACGAAGGCTACCCAGATCAAGCCCGAGGATGTGGGGAGGCCGTGGAACGATATCGCTCACCACCAAGATCGAACTGGCGAACACCGAGAAGATACGAAGACAAGCCAAGACGGGGAAATAGGAGGAACACCAGAAGGGACGACAACAGATAAAACTCCCTGAAGGAAACAGCACCATATGACGGGGTGGGTGCACAACAACTCCAGGCCTCAACAAGAGCGCGACTCTGGCCCGACATGAAAAACCTAACAAGAAAGGAATGAACACAACCCATCAGAAGCCGGGTAGCTGACAACAAGCAATTCATTGTACGAAAGACAAACTACAAGTTACACCATAAATACCCCAATTATCAATCAATCAATCATGTGCTTTGCCGGAAAGCGTGGGCGGTCATGACTCGCCATTTCACTCGATCACCAGAGTCGTGGATCAGCTCAGTGTTCCTGTCTCGTCCATGCCATCTGGCCAAGCCATTCAGGTATTTTCCTCTCGGTCTTCCTCTTGGTCTGTTCCCTTCGATCCTGCCAGTTGTCACTAAGTTCTTCAATCCATTTCTTCTCATATCATGTCCAAAAAATTGTCACTGTCTACGTCTAATTTCTCTAATCATTTTACGATTGTCATTTGTCTCCTGTAGTAACTGGTCATTGGTTTTTCTGTCCATGGTATTCTTTGCATTTTCCTCAGAAACCACATTTCTGCAGCCATCAGATTTTTTTTCAGCTTGACTGCTCAATGTCCAAGTTTCACATCCATATAAAATGCTCTATGTATCCCCTCAACACTCTTTTTCTCGTTTCAATTGACATCTTTTTTTGGTCAGAATGTTTTTCATCTTTTTTTCGTCTTTCGTCATGGCGATTCTTGTTCTAATCTCTTCAAGGCATCTCCCAACAGATGTTATGACTGTTCCGAGATAATTGTACCGATTCACTTGTTGAAGAATAGTCCCATTTACTTGTATATTACATTGTGGTATTTCGTTCTTCCTAGTGACTACCATAACCTCTGTCTTGTTACAATTTAATCTTAAAATCTTCGTCTATCTTGATGCCTGCTCCTGTCCATCTCGTTTCGCACATCCCTAAAATATTAATTTTTTCTCTTTCAATTTCTTGTTTTATGTTATTTAATTTTTCGTCGTTTAGCGTCCTAACATTCCATTTTGCTAATTGTAATGTCTCTGTCCTTGTCCTGCGATAATCAGTCTTTAGGCGAATCATAATGTACTAGGCACTTTTAAAGAGGTAGTTTGCCGTTGCTGTCCTCTATGGCAGTAACCATATTGGTCGTTTGACCGCAGCCTTTGTCTCGCGAAAGAGATCCTCTGCCGGCCGTCGCGAAACTTGAGACCATAACCAACAAATATCTGTCGGCTGCCCTCAAAATTGCATCCACCACCTGCCTTCCGTGGCTTCTTGTGAACACTTCCAATAAACGAACACGAAATAACACAATATAATCCACAGGAAAACACTAAACAGCGTCTCCCACAGAATAAACACACAGAAGAAAAGCTAGGAGGACGTTCATTCAGGCTGACACAGGTACCATCAGCATGGGAGCTCTTCACTAGCTACTGGAGTAAAGCACGATTGCTGATGTCTCGAGTGCAACAGTGATTGTTTATTGCAATATTTATATTACATGTGTATATATTTTAGGTCGCGGCATAATGAAGCTAGGTGACGAGTGCTTTTCCTCGTCGCTTTTCGTTCCTAAAAAATTGTGAACTTAACGTGTTTCATTGTTCAGAGGTTGGTCCGAAACCAAAGAGTTCTTTCTAGTCACGAACATTTAGCCCTTTTGTCATTTAACAGGCCAGCTGAATGAGTGCACACACTATTCTGGGAGACTGAAGACCTGCCAGCAGAGAGGCGGCAGATGTAATTTTCCGTGTTTCGTTGATCTTGTTGCTTGTACTGACGTCATATATAATTGTTTCAAGGTCTCTTTGACTCCATGTAACCATGTCTTCTTGCGTCGTCCTCTCGCCCTGTATCACGATATTTTCACATAGAACGCTCTAGCCGCTGGTTGATCTTGTTCCATTCTAATTAAATATCCGAACCATTTAATTCTTTGGTGTTCTATAAAGTCAGCAATCGGTGATATCCCTACACATTATCTTAGTTTCTTATTTCTCTCTCTAATTTCCGATTCCCCCCCCCCCCCCCCCCAGCTCTGTTTCTTATGAATTGTGATATAATATGTTGTGATTGTACGTCTGTCTGTTTTCAAGAGTGTCCGTGTTTGGCATCCGTTTCACAGCGTGGGACGTTAACAGCGTTGAGACGTTACACAGCGTTGGGACGTTACACAGCGTTGGGACGTTACAAAGCGTTGAGACGTTACACAGCGTTGGAACGTTACACCGCGTTGGGACGTTACAAAGCGTTGAGACGTTACACAGCGTTGGAACGTTACACCGCGTTGGGACGTTACAAAGCGTTGAGACGTTACACAGCGTTGAGACGCTAGCAGCGTTGAGACAAATAAAGCATCAGTCAGCTTCTAGTTTGTATGTATGTAAATATATTGTTGTCTTAGAATAGATGCTATTTGATAGTTGATGTTGTTTGCGTTCCGTATTCTCGTTTCTATTTGTCTATCTACCCTTCGTAGGGAGTCTCTGTGGCGAAATGGTCAAGCCGTCTGACTCGGACTCCGAAGGTTGTGGGTTCGATTCCGGGCAGCGTTCTTCGGTTCACGAGTGCATTTTTTCGGAGACTCCTGAGGGTCGTCGCTGGTGCTACGGAGTTCGTGCTTTATGCGACGCTTTCCGCGCTGCGGAAAGAGACTGAGCCATATGGGATAAAAACCCGGTGCAATGAAGTCGACCCTGTTGACTTTTAAGCGACCTTTTTAATCAAGTCTTCCATACTCTGTGAGTATACACTGCACAGATACTTTTACTTTGTAACTTGTAATGATTTTCCATTTATATTTACGTTACTTTGCACTGGTGCTCGTCGAATTGTCATATACTGTCTTGTCTGTGTTAATCTTCATATCAACATGTTGACAGCAATTGTCATGGCAATGTATATAGTGCTGGAGGTCAGCGCTTTCTAACTCAGTAAACTCTGGTCGTCTGCAAACAGCAGCTCATTTAAACTCTCTGGTTGTGGATTTGGTAAAGATAAAAGAATAGACATAGATTAGGTGCAGGCAGCAAGAACAGAAACAAAACGATTAAATTGATTATTTTTGTAATTATCTTAAAAGCAAAGATATGTGCTTCCTAGCGGAGATAAACGTGGTATAAACGCCGAAATCTTGTACTTTTCTTTTTCTGTCGTTGATTCAATTCTTCAGACAGCTTCCGCTTACCTTCACTTCTTACAAATTTTCTTCCTGGCTAACTTCTCATTCTCTTAAGTGTCGTGTTTTCTTATTTAAATTGAATTGTATTTTCATTTTTGTCGTCCTTTCTTTCTTTCCTCATTTCTTCTCCTCTCGTCGTTTGACCCCTTCCATCCGTATGTTCTTATCACATTTGATTGTGTTTTCTCGTTCTTTATCACTTTCCCCTTTCCCTTTTGTTTTTTTCATATATTTATAATCACTGTTTACTCCCTTTATTTTCTCAATTTGTTTTCCATTCTTCTAAATTAATTATTGTTTCTTCACAAGGCAAGTTGAGGAGACTGCACGTGAATGACCTAGAAACCGTTGAAGAACATGATGCGAATGACCTAGAAAGTGGACTCAATTAGAAAGGTCGCTAACTTGATAATTGTTTTATATGGAAGGGTTTCTATTGGGGGAGATTGATAATCAAGTCAGTAAACAGGAACAGCCAATAGACTGGCTGCTTGATAATCACGTGTGTAAACAAGAACAGCCAATCGACTGACTCCATGATAATCACGTGAGTAAACAGCAATTCTGATGAATTATACAGAGCCAATTCTAATGCTTAGAAGCGAAGCATAGACAATTAATAGAAAAGTGAGAAATTATATGCATAATGCGGTGATGTGGTTTTATACAGTAACAATGAGAATACCGTAAAAGGGTAGAAAGAGTATTGAACACATCTTGAAAGAAGTTAGCTGGCATAGAACTGGTTACACGCATCTGAAGACAAAAGACCACATTTCTGTGGGCGAGGAGGTTGACGGATAGAAGATGTTGTACGATATAGTTAAGTTTCTAGCCTCCAGAGTGACAGGAGGGGGTGAAATAGGAGGTAGAACCAGAGATGGAAGAGCAGGTGGAGGAAGAAGAGCAGTAGGAGTGGAAGAGCAGGAGCAGAAGCAGCAGGAAGTGCAGCAGAGGAAAGAAGGAGGGCATAAGGAGGTGGAAGTAGGCACTAGGAAGTGGGAGGAGGGAAGAGGAAGAAGGGGGAGAAAGGGGAAGAGGAAGGAGGAGGACAGGAATGAAGAGGAAAGGAAAGAAGAAGAAGCAGGAGGGAAGAATGAGCAAAAAGGAGGAAGGACGAAAGATTAAGCGGTAACGAAGAGGGATGAGGTGGAGAATGAGAAGGAAGCAGGAGCCAAATGAAGGCAGGAAGATAAGGACACAGAAATGAGGAGGCAGAAAGAGAAGCAGACTAAAATAGTAGGAGGCAGTAGGTATAAGAGTCAGAAACAGAAGGCGGCAGTAGGAGACGGCAGCAGGAGAATGACGCAAGATGAGGATGATGCAAGAGGGAGATGATGTGGCAGGGGGATGAGTAGGCGGGTAAGGGGATGAGGAGAAAAAGGCTGAAGAAGAGGTCCACGAGGAAGAAAAAGATGAAAAGGAGAAATGTGAGCATGAAGAAGAAGAGCTAGAAATAGCCACAGCAACAACAGATGGGGAATGAGGAGAAAATGAAACGGGGGGAGTAACAGCAGGTGAAAGAGAAAATGCGCATTATACAGGATGGCGAATGAATTGATTAAGAACGCAGAACGATGCATAAAAATGTACATCCCTCTACCCGCCCCCATCGCCCAAACACACCCAAATTATCCTGGAAATAAAACAATCAAAGAGAAGACAATTGACATATAACCAAACCACTGCATCATTCACAAAGATTGTAATGATGACAATAAAGCCATGGAAGGCGGCAATTGCTTGAAACTTTAAATGCGAGACTGATCGACAGAGAAAGGACGTTAGCCGGGGGCCGTATTGAAAATGTGAATAGTGCTGTCATTGTGGTTTTTATTGGCTGCAGTTTCGCCTGATGGATTTGAGTTTCATCAGTGCCTCTGAACTTTTATCGACGGCCTCGTTTGGCTATGGTTTACAATGTTGCTGTGAGGAGGTGTAGGAGTGGAGCTGGTAACTTCACTGCAAGGGTGAAAAATGATGACTGTGCAACGTAATATGGTGTGATGTTAACTTACGATGTTGTGATGATTCTAAAGATAATGATAATGTTGATGATGGTAATTACGATGATGATGGTAATTACGATGATGATGATGATGATGATGATGATGATGATGATGATGACGACGACGATGATGACGACGACGACGACGACGATGACGACGACGACGACGACGATGATGATGATGATGATGATGATGATGATGATGATGATGATGATGATGATGATGATGATGATGATGATGATGATGATGATGATGATGATGATGATGATGATGATGATACCGACAAAAAAGAGATTAAGTTAAAGGGAACTATGATGAAAATGAAGATTAAAATAGCGATGCAGATGATGCAGCTAACAATACTGAAGAAGACGTAGATGAAAGTAACGACGATTACAAAGAAGATGGCGATAAAGAGGATGATGAGCATGATGACAATGAACAAGACCATGAAAATGACAAGATGACCATGAAGATGACCACCAGGACAATGACAATGAAGATGACCATGAAAATAACAATGAAGACAATTATGTCGGTAAGAATAACATCAATTAACATGGCCACGATGTCTTTGATGTAGATGACGACGATGATAATGAAGATGACGAGGAGGCGAAAATTACGACGCGACGATAAAGGAGATAACTGCACTAACATGGCTAAATAAAATGTAAAAGTACCACAGAAGTCGGATGTGGCGGCCTAAAGGCGCAAATAACAGGTACAACGCAATTACAACTGGGAGAAAAAAAAAACAATAGCAACACTCCAGATGAACGCAGCAGAAGAAGAAATGTAAAAGTAGAGAGGACTTGTGAACTTTATCACGAGTTCACTTGCAGCAGTACTGCGCCTGAATTTGCAGTTAGGGGAAGACCTTTAAAGTACAGATGGATTCACTTTTTTTCCCAAAGAAAGACGCCATTTCTGATCAGCTTTCATCAGCGTGTTTCCAATAGAGCATGGCATGTCTTAATGTATCTTTTTGAATTTGTCTCAGCATACTGAAGTAATCAGGTCAGATATTTTAATATTGGCACCTTTCAGTCTTGACAGACAATAGTTTGGTACATTGTGCTTCAAAAAGGCTTAATAACTACGACCCATGGCGGTGGCGAGTGTGGCTGGTAAGGCCAATTCTTTCTGCAAATGTTTTCCCACAGTAGATGCATGTGAAAACATGGTCATTTCCACCATTGTGCACCATCTTACGACTCTCACGCTCTGTGTGTGCTTTATCTGCAATCATTTTCTCCTTTGCCTTTATTCCATTTCTGATAGTTGCCCTCCATGCAACACGTTCAGCGGCCACTTGCTCCCAATGTGCTTATTAATGCCTGTATCAATCATGTCCCACTTACACACATCTTTGTATCGTAGTAGAGGCCGACCCTGAGATCTCCTACCCGTCTGTAATTCACCAAAAAAGATGTCCTTTGGTATGCTACCATCATCCATCCTCCTAAGATGTCCTATCCATCTAAGTCTACGAAGACTGAGCATGGAATACACCGTCACACAACCTGATCTTTTCAATACTTCAGTATTTGTGATTTTGTCTTGCCACTTAATACCAAGTATTCTTCGCAGACACCGCATATGAAAGCTGTTTAAACGTTTCTCTTGGTGTGAGTAAGTTGTCCAGGTTTCACTGCCATAAAGAAAAGTACTAAGGACACAGGCTTGATAGACAAGGAATTTTGTTTTGGCAGTAAGCTTCCTGTTCTCCCAGACTCTTTTTCTTAACCTGTTCATTGTTGTTGCTGCCTTACCAATCCGGATGTTGATTTCCTTATCTAGGTAATTTGCTATTTACCACTGATCCTAGATATGTAAAATGGTCTACCATCTCTAGTTCGGCGTCGTCAATAAAGATTGACGGTACCCCATGTGCACCTTGTGACATAATCTGTGTCTTCTTTTTGCTAATTGTTAAACCAAATTCAGAACAAGCATTGGAGAATGCAGATAGTAGACATTGCAATTCTTCCTCAGAGTGGATCTTAACTGCAGTATCGTCTGCAAAAAGCAACTCTCTGGTCAGTACCCTCCTAATTTTGGTCTTGGCCTTCAATCTCTGAGCGTTGTAGAGGCTGCCATCTGAGCGTGAGTGAATGTATATAACACTATCCTGATCACGAAAGGCATATTTCAGTAGAAGTGAAAAGTATATTCCAAAGAGGGTGGGAGATAGTACACAACCTATATATAACACTGCTTGTACCCTTTGCCTACACAAATTCACACTGCTCTTCGCCAGTTTTCTATTGTCTTTCTTGTTCTTTTCATAAATATTCTGAGTAATAGTTTTGTCATGTGACTCATATGACTTATTATACGATGCTTGTCGCATTCTAAAACAGGTGGTGTCTTTTTGGTAGAGCTATAACGATGGTTGTTTTATAGGTCACTATGAATGTACCAACTAGTGTGGATATCCTGTAGAAATTGTCAATGTTTCGATTCCAAAAGCGTCTAGTGCCTCAATATTCCCGACGGTGTTGTTGTCTAATTCGTGTGTCTGTCCTTTCTTCGTGTTATGTAGTGCATTTTCAATGTCCGCTGCAAGTCTTGGTGGACCCTCACCCTTGTGCTAAAGCAGTGGCTCTCAACCTTTTTTGGCCCGTGCCCCCCTTCACCATATTTTCAGAACGTCATCCCCTCTTTCGTATTTCTTACCTAAAAATTTCGCCCGTGCCCCCCTTCACCATATTTTCTGAACGCTATTCCCCCCTTTCGTATTCTCTACCGAAAAAATCCGCCCCGCCCCTACACAGTATACGTAATAATGGAAGCTAAATTTAATAGCACATACTAAAACAAGTCTAAACGTCCACATAAAACGTGATTTGTGGGTCTACTTACTTTATAAAATGAATTTTAGAAGGGTGAGACGTACAGAACTGTACAGTATGAAGGGAAAAACAATATCAAGTAATAGGTTCTTGTATTAACGCGATCTTGATATAATCTTAATTCCCCCCCCCCCCCTGGAAACACTAAAAATTCCCCCTGGAGGAGAACTACTGTGCTAAAGCTTTACACCATACAACTCTTCCAGATATTCTGTTCATCTGTTGACTATATCACCCTGTCCCATCAATATTGTCGCTTTCTTCACTTTTAAACATCCAGTGGTATATTTCGTATACACAACCTCAGATGCTGTTAAAGAAGTGAATACTACACACATATAGATAGCAAGACATATGTGATAGTGATGTTGACAGCGCACTGTGGTGGTAATAACACGAACCTGTTTTGAATTCCTTCGACTACCAGCGTAACAAACAATAATTTCCTAAAAGAGACTAATGGAAATAGAGCATTATATACAGCAAAGACAACAAACTTGTTCTTAAGCGTTATAACCAGTGTTAGTAATGGAAATATGTAAATTTTAATTAACACTTAAAAATAATAAATCGCAATTTTATTGCGTGACTCCGCTAAACTCTTTTTTCTGCCAAATGCCTTTAAATGGGCACAGTAAACCTACTTTGACGCCCCTGTGCCCTTTAAAAGGCACAGTATAAACAGTGGTTTATTTGATACATTTCTGCTACCTTTCGTAATTTTAAGTGACAGTAAATTGAAAATGCACACACCCGGAACATTTCACTTTCGGCATTGTAAGACCAAATGTTCGCATCCATTGGTTTTTGTGAGACTTTGAGTTTTACGAGTGTTAAGTAGTTTGTTTTGAATTTTTACAAATGGCAAAGCCTTCGAGTATGCGGCCTCGTAGACTTACATCAGATTAAGCTAGATATTATATTTATAGTGATTTCAAGGACTTTGTGAAAGATTCTAAAACTGAAACTACGTGCTGTATTCAGTTAGTTAGATTATTTTGTAGTAATGGAAAACACCACTGAAAGCGAAAGTTTGTCATAATATGACATAATATGATGGTACTTATCGAATTATGAATGCGCTAATGAGCCACATTTATGCCCCTAAATTTGTTTTGCCTATCACAAAGTATTTAAGGAGTATTTAAATAATTAAATTTAAGAGAATAATAATTATAACTATAGAAAATAGTGTTTATATTCTTCTAAGTACAATTTGAGTGGTGTTACTGACATTTTCCATTTTGTGTGAAAATTATATGCTTCAAAATATTATGTTTTCGTTATGTTTTATTGGTGTGGTGCAGTTCTTGTGATATTATTGAACAAAAGTGGTGTGTGACAGTATTCAGCAAATTGAACTAGCTGCAATGGATTAGAAATAACGCTTTGGTAAGTTATTTATTAATTATTAGTATTAGTTTATTATTATATTAGTAAGTAAATTATTAACAATGTCATGTTCCCTGTGCAATCCTCTTTAATTTTATAATACAATATATCTGCTACCATTTTAAAAGCATTATTGTGACACACCCTACTTCTAATTTTCTGCCATGAATTTATGTTTGGTCAGGACCCAATTTTTGTTTAGCACTGAAAGAGTTAATTAATATATAGGTATAGGCTAATTATGGGTATAGTATAGGTATAGGCCGAATATCTATCTTATATCACGCGAATAAAATTGCGGTGTATTATGTGGTAGTCGAAGGAATTCAAATCATTCGTCCCAGGAACCACATCTCTGTTGGTTTCAAAGTTCTTCCTATTGGCGGTTGACTGTGTAGGTAGAACCATCGATTGTATTGGTCTATGTCAGTGGTTCTCAACCTTTTTTGGCCCGTGCCCCCCTCCACCATATTTTCAGAACGTCATCTCCCCCCCCCCCCTCCCTTCCTATCAAAAATTTGGCCCGTGCCCCCTCTTCACCGTATTATCAGAACGTCATTCCCCCCTTTCATATTTCCTATCTAAAAATCCCCCACCCCTACACAGTATACGTAAAAATGGAAGGTAAATTTAATAGCATCTGCTAAAACAAGTCTAGACGTGCACATAAATCGTGATTTGTGGGTCTACTTACTTTATAAAATGAATTTTTGAAGGATGAGACGTACATACTTGTAAAGTATGAAGGGAAAAACAATATCAAGTAATCGGTTCTTGAATTAACGCGATCTTGAAATGGTCTTCATTCCCCCCCCCTCCTGGAAACCCTAAAATTCTCCCCTGGGGGGGGGGGGGGGGGGGGTTTCCTACCGGTTGCGAACCACTGTTCTATGTGTTGTTAAACAGTATGAATGTTTCATTGCGGATACAATGGAAGTTTGAAGACACTGTGATATGGAAAAGCCTTGGCGCTACATGTGAAGCACATAGACATTTTGTGATAGAAAAAAACTCAAGAGTGTAGAGAGCTATCCGAGTAGTCTATAGAAGTGTTTCTTTAGCCGGTACTCTGGAGTGGAAAGTTGAAACTTTTGGATACGTAAGAATCTTTTGGTAACGTAAAAGGGGGAAAAGAGATGACGTTGCTAATTATGTATTGTGAGATGTCCTTTCAGGTAAAAATAATAGTCTTGGTATGACGACAGGCGTGCTATAACAAACATGTATGTAACAGAAATGAAGAAAAGTATTGAAGGGTTGGTTGGTGGTTGTTTGACAATGTGGCATGCGAAAGTTACAAAAAAGAACTGAACAATGGCGAAAAGCTGAACATCAAAAGCCTTTAGACATCACTGTCAGTTGAGTTGTTTGGAAGGCATTTGTTTCATAGCAGGTGACTTAACCTTGTTAATCTTGTTTGTGCACCTTAATCATTTCTCCCTGGCAGAAGCTGTTGCGTTGTAGTGTAATACTGACTGTAGAATTAAACGATACAGAGAATGACAAAACCACAGAAGTAAATTTACTCCATGTCTGTTTCCGTATGTATATTTATTATGAATAGGCTCAAACAGTCGGTGGTTTTATACTTTGACAGAAACATATAGACGTATATTAAAACATTTTCTACTTTTCATGTATTAAAATAGCTTGATAGTAAATCACTAACACACACGTACATCAATGAACCATTATGAAATACACACTCCAGGAGAATCATGAATAAAACGTAGTTAGAAAATGTCCGTTGAACAGCGAGTTGTAGCTGAGAGGCGGAGGATCAATAACCCTAGTTAGGTGATGATATAGTATTGGTTGTAGACAATGAGCATTTTCTGCACTGTATAGTAGGTGTGGGTAATATACAGTGAACAAGTACAATTAAATTGTTGTGTTAATATGGTAGTCAGGTATTTAAAATGACAGGGTCGTTTTAACTTTCTCGGTACTGTGGTAAAGTGGTAATAACATAATTACGCTTGAATCTGTTGTACTCAAGCAGAGGACGACAAATATTGTCTTGTATTATGATATTGACTCTAGAACCAAATATTACAGAGGGTGACAAAAGCACAGAAATACAACACCAAAAGGGTATTATGGAAAACCACTTTTCTTTGATATATCATCGGGACTGTCGCTGCTACCGTTTCTTTTGTTTTCTCTTATAGAACTGCTAATACATGAGTGTTTGTTGCTATGTTTGTCTTAAGGCTGTTGAGTAGCCTGTTGTTGGTAGCCCAGTGCCAATCTTAGTAACGTGTAGGTGATGTGTCTTTCATATAACCTGTCCTTTTGTATGGCTGTGAAGCGTGGGCAATGAGCTTACAAGTTGAAAAAAAAACATCAGTGAAGATGTGAGGAAGAGACACATATCAAGACCAGATAGAACAACCAATGACCACTGTCCAACAAGAAACAAATCAAAAACCGTATCTACAAAATATTTGTTTCACTGTTAATGTTTAAGTTTGAGCGAAATCTGTATTTTGTAATGTGCGACCCTCGGAAATTTGTCATTAGAAATCACATGTATATATCTTCATATATACATATACTATGAACATATATGGTGTAGCCTTAAATATGACTTCAGGAATTACATTAATTTTCGAGGGAGACATGAACGTAAGGGGGGAACTAAATAAAATCAGATAACAAAATATTCAAAGAGATAACACACAGACCATGTTTTCATTGAAAATTCGCCGTGTTCCCTAAGTCACTTTTGTTATCACCAGTGTAGATTGTAATGTGTTTATTTATGTATATTATTAATGTAAATGTTTATGATTTTTGTAGTGTAAGGTTGTCTGTCCTAGTTGTATAATGTATGCATATGTAACTAAACCAATTTCTCAGTTTTATTACTCACCATTACAACATCACCTTCGTGTTTCGACTACAAAGCAATTTTGGTGTGTATTTGTATTAAATATAAATTGGTCATTTACCATCAGTTTTAGTTTTGAGCGTAATTAACGATTTCTATGCCGGCATCTAACGTTCTAATCACCATATTGTCTGCTTATCAATCAATCAATTATGTGCCATGCCGGAAAGCGTGGGCGATCATGACTCGCCATTTCACTCGATCACCAGAGTCGTGGATCAGCTCGGTGTTCCTGTCTCGACCATACCATGTGGCCAAGCCATCCAGGTATTTACTTCTCGGTTTTCCCATTGGTCTGTTCCCTTCGACCAGTGTTAGAAAGAGGTATAGCAGTAAATAAAAAAGTACCACGGCGTCTGGGGTACCAACTGGACACATACTTCAAACCGCAAACCACCTCTCATTTGCTAAACATAGCCTGATTACTAACACCAGATGTCGCCATCTCAACTAATTAACAAAAACATAATCAATATTTCTTCTACCCCCTCAACCTTCCCACTGGGATTCGAACCCGGCACCCACGGGGACACCCACGGCCATCTTTACATATTTCTTTAAGGTTTTCCTTTAACGATCTGATACCGTATGATGATATTGTTTGGAAGCATTTATCTAGCTCCTCCGCAACTCACTCACCCCTTAACAACGAATATCCCTAAGCCATACCCACTACAACCAGTAGTAGCCGCCATCTTTACATTTTAAGGTTTCATTTAAAGAGCTGACACCGTATGATGATAGCTTCTATGCCCCGCCAACTAAAAACCACTATTAACCACTATCTTTTATTTTCAATTTAAAATTAAAGAAAATACTTTCTCGCCAAAACAGCGACCTTAACATTGTAAAGATACGTCAAGGAGGTGCGGAGACCTCACCCCTAATCCCTCCACCACCCCTTAGACCATACTTCCCACCAAAACATCGACCTTAACAAATGAAACATACCAACTAGGAGGTGCCGTTGACGTCACTATATACGCCGTGCCGAACCACCGGGCACCACCTTCTTTGCGCTTACTATTTACTCCGGCTCCACAAGCTCCACCCGGCCAAAGACACAAACATGAGGTGCGGACACCCCACCCATAATCACACACTTTCGTAGCATTTTAAAATTATCCCGCCAAAAAAAACAACGAGCTTATCAAGCTGAAGATATGAAACAGGGGACGTAATAGTACACACATCAATCGATTATTTATTCATGAGTTATATCCCGTTGACCTGGGAGGATGCAGATTTTGACGTCACCACCCATATCTCACTTAACGACTACACTAGAGGATAGTATCCTCGATTTACGCCGGATAGAGCCCCTATATAACTACTATTCATGATAAAGATATAGGCGACGATGATAATGGAAGTTAAATACTGATTGTTTTTAACAGTAGCCATTGTGCCACTTGGGCTTCGCTTGTGAAACGAATTCTGATGAATTAAGGCCGCCTGGTTAGTGAAGTCGTCTCGAACTGTGCAGATTAGGGTTTTCTTTTTGCCCCCGACATAAAAATCCATCACTTTAACCTCTGCACATAGAATACTAAAATTAAATAGAAGAAAGTTACTCAATATTAATGTTTTGCCAGTTTTAAATTAAAATGGCGGCAAGTTCGTAAACCTCCAATCATACTGTTTACGAGCGGTTGTTTTTTATTTGACGTTTTGATGGATTAAATTTCATTATTACGTCTTTTAATTTACTGGACTCCGTGATGACAGTGAGCGTCGCAGTAAAGTTGTGGATAGCATCCTAGCATGTTGGCCAAGTGGGCGTGTGTTAGAGTCTCCCTCGAACTGTTGGTTGAAATTAAGTTGGGCTGGGGGTGGGAGGGGGTGCTGAGCGGTCTCGAGGTTTGGTGTCCGCCTCGAGTGCTGGAGGTTCCGGGTTCAAGCCCCGGTGAGGGCCAGGATTCTTTCCCTTGGACTTCTAATAACAAAATTGCCCCTGGTCTCTGGGTAGTGAGATGACACCGGTGTGTATTGTTTCGTACGTAAAAATCCCTTGGCAGTTGGAAATCGAAAAAAAAAAATAGCCTAAAGGCACTGCCGGGCAAAATTTCGAGTTAAAAATCTACCCAAAGTATTTCAGGATCCTCGCCGGTGCTACGGAGTTCGTATACTGAGCTGAGATTCTCCGGAAAGGCTTAAATTAGGAGTAGAAAGGAGCACTTATGGGTTACACCCGCTTGCCGTGATGTTGATCCATCGACTATATCTTTATTAAGTTGGGCTACCAGATCGACCCAGCCTAACATTAGTACCAGGAAAAGGTCTGGGGAGTAAAAGCGGCATGCTTGGTATTAACCACATCACCCATCCTCCCGTGCCGACTGGTTAATGAAACACGTGAGGCTGGCCGCAAACACTTAATAGGCCTTGAAGTTTGTTATAGGCCTTTTAATATTTTTTATTAGGGATACATACCACTGTATAAAAAGAATTACTTTACATTATTGTATACAGAAACTAATAGACAACTGTCACAATCCCCTGCAACAGGCAGACATTGGCTGTTGTCTGAGGTCCATATGTTTCGCAGATGTGACTGAGTTGTGCAGGATGGATCAGCCACGGTTATCATAGATCATTAACTATGATCCGTCAGTCAGGTCTTAGTCAGATATGACTGAGCTACCGTATGACAGTAGACGGTACTACCTGCTTTCTGTTAGCGCCGAATGTTGGGCGGCGCTTACCAAACCTGACACCCCACATTGTGCCAACGGCTTCGGGCGGAAAAGCGCAATTGGGAGGGTACAAGCCTTATCCTGGTGCGAGGAAATGCAACCAAAAGACAAAATAAGTCATGGCAGGGCAGACCAGGCCCTAAGCCTTGGTTGGCAGCTGGTCTAGGATTGAAGCTCCGACAGGCGGACAGTTAGAGCATTGCTTTGCTGATCCGGCAGCTTCTGCAGCTTGTCTTGTTCCAGATGTATAGGTGTAAACTTTCCTCTGGAGTGAACTAGGCAGGCCGAGAGAGGGATCATGCTGCATGGGCAACACATGGTTTCTTTATTTTAGCCCAGGCTTTGTGCTATGGAGAGGCAATAACTCCATCCCTGGTCTTAACCGGTCTCGGAATCAAAGCGAGAGGCAACTGTTACGGGTTATAAGTCCTTGTCAGTTGGCGTAGACATGGGGCGCCACGCGTTGCCTCTGACGGTGGGAGACACCTACAGGTGTCACTGATCAGCTACCGCCCGCCTCAAGCTGGGCAGCCCCCGGCCAATTGGGTGCTGATCCGCCACAGCCTGCCTGCTTCAATGGGTGCTTGGGGCTAGGACAAAATCTGAATCGCAGGCTGTAAAACCAATGCACCAGGTACTAATAAAAAGAATAATAGAAACCTCAAGTTACAGCTTGCAACCTGGAACGTGAGAACCATGTGTCCAGGATTTTCCACTGACTTGACAAATATTGACGATGTGAGAAAAACGGCTGTGATTGATGCTGAACTCAATCGTCTTAACATTGATATTGCTGGCCTGCAGGAGACTCGCCTCGCTGAGGAAGGGTCACTCAGGGAAAACAATTACACCTTGTTTTGGAAGGGAAGAGGGCAGGCAGAAAAAAGGCAACATGGTGTGGGCTTTGCAGTGAAGAATTCGCTACTGGGAATGATTGATATCCCAGCTGGAGGTAATGAAAGATTATTATCACTGCGCTTGGCAACCTCTTGTGGATTTGCCACCATTCTCACTGCATATGCACCGACACTCGCTTCCTCTGATGATGTGAAGGATACGTTCTATGAGCAGCTAGACTCTGTGATCAAGGCAGTTCCAAAATCCGACTACATTTATATGCTCGGTGATTTCAATGCTCGTGTGGGCAAGGACTCGAGTTCATGGCCAGTGTGCCTTGGAAAATACAACATCGGTCGCATGAATGATAATGGGCAAAGGCTGCTGGAGCATTGCACTAGAAATGACCTATGTATTACAAACTCCTTTTTTAAAACAAAAGAGCTGCATAAGGTCACATGGAAACATCCAAGATCCGGCCATTGGCATCAGCTGGACTTCATTATCACACGGAGACAACATCTGAACCATACATCATTAACTCGAAGTTACCACAGTGCTGACTGTGATACAGATCATTCTTTGGTTGTTGCAAGGGTTAGACTGAGACCAAAGAGAATCTACACAGCTAAACACAAGTCTAGCCCCAGGATTAATATTATTAACACTCACGATCCTGGAAAGTGCTTTGAATTTCAACAGCAACTTGAAGACGCTTTCAATGATACATCAGAAAATTGTATAGTAAATGATAAATGGAGTAAACTTAAGGAAACTATTTATAAAACAGCGGTAGGGGTTTACGGCACTGTGGATCATAAGAGGCAGGACTGGTTTGCGGCAAACAGCCAGATACTGCAGCCCTTGATTGATAAAAAGAAGATAGCTCTCTTAAGAAACAAGGAAAGACCAACGCGTAACACTCTGAGTGAGCTGAAGCAAGCTAGGAAGGATGTACAAAAGGCTGCCAGGCAGTGTGCGAATGACTATTGGATCAAGTTATGTGAGTCCATTCAAATCGCAAGTGATAAGGGAAACATCAGAAGCATGTATGAAGGGATAAAGAAAGCCTGTGGTCCAATGATCAAAAGAAGTGCACCGCTGAAAACCTTGACTGGAGAAATCATCACTGATAAGAAACAGCAGATGGATAGATGGGTCGAGCACTATTTAGAGCTTTACTCAAGTGAGACCAAGCTAGCGGATGATGCCCTCAACGCCATAGAGGCCCTGCCAACTCTTGACCACCTGGACACACTTCCCACCTATAACAGAAGTTAAGTGTGCTATAAATGAGCTTGCATCTGGCAAGGCTCCAGGTAAGGATGGGATTCCAATAGAGGTAATCAGGAGTGGGCAAGACACACTCGCTCTACAGATCCACCAGCTAATAGAGCTATGCTGGCGAGAAGGACAAGTCCCACAGGATTTCAAAGATTCAAACATCATAACGCTGTACAAGAACAAGGGCGATCGGAGCGACTGTAACAACTATAGGGGTATCTCACTTCTGTGTATTGTTGGGAAAGTATTTGCCAGAATTGTCCTGCGCAGACTTCAAGTCCTGGGAGATCAAGTCTACCCCGAATCACAGTGCGGCTTCCGTCAGAACCGGTCTACCATTGATATGATATTCTCATTGCGACAGATGCAAGAAAAATGCCGGGAACAAAATCAGCCACTGTTTATTGCCTTCATCGACCTCACAAAGGCATTCGATTTGGTCAGTCGTGAGGGTCTGTTCAAAGCACTAAAGAAGATTGGCTGCCCACCAACTCTTCTGTCCATTGTGGAATCGTTCCACACAGGCATGAAGGGTATAATCAAGTTTGATGGCTCAACTTCAGAAGAGTTTGAAATCAAGAGTGGAGTTAAGCAAGGTTGTGTACTATCCCCCACCCTCTTTGGGATATACTTTTCACTTCTACTGAAATATGCCTTTCGTGATCAGGATGACGGTATATACATTCACTCACGCTCAGATGGTGGCCTCTATAATGCTCAGAGATTGAAGGCCAAGACCAAAATTAGGAGGGTACTAATCAGAGAGTTGCTTTTTGCGGATGATGCTGCGATTACGACCCACTCTGAGGAAGAATTACAACATCTACTATCTGCATTCTCCAATGCTTGTTCTGAATTTGGTTTAACAATTAACAAAAAGAAGACACAGATTATGTCACAAGGTGCACATGGTGTACCATCAATCTTTATTGACGACGCCGAACTGGAGATAGTAGACCATTTTACATATCTAGGATCAGAGGTAAATAGCAAATTATCCCTCGATCAGGAAATCAACATCAGGATTGGCAAGGCAGCAACAACAATGAACATGTTAGCAAAAAGAGTCTGGGAGAACAGGAAGCTTACTGCCAAAACAAAAGTCCTCGTCTACCAAGCCTGTGTCCTTAGTACTCTTCTTTATGGCAGTGAAACCTGGACAACTTACTCACGCCAAGAGAAACGTTTAAACAGCTTTCATATGCGGTGTCTGCGAAGAATACTTGGTATTAAGTGGCAAGACAAAATCACAAATACTGAAGTATTGGAAAGATCAGGTTGTGTGACGGTGTATTCCATGCTCAGTCTTCGTAGACTTAGATGGATAGGACATGTTAGGAGGATGGATGATGGTAGAATACCAAAGGACATCTTTTTTGGTGAATTACAGACGGGTAGGAGATCTCAGGGTCGGCCTCTACTACGATACAAAGATGTGTGTAAGCGGGACATGATTGATACAGGCATTGATAATGCACATTGGGAGCAAGTCGCCGCTGAACGTGTTGCATGGAGGGCAAACATCAGAAATGGAATAAAAACAAAAGAGAAAATGATTGCAGATAAAGCACACACAGAGCGTGAGAGACGTAAGATGGTGCACAATGGTGGAAATCATCATGTTTTTACATGCATCTACTGTGGGCAAACATTTGCAGCAAGAATTGGCCTTACCAACCACACTCGCCACCGCCATGGGTCGTAGTTATTAAGCCTTTTTGAAGCACAATGTACCAAACTATCGTTTGTCAAGACGGAAAGGTGCCAATGCAATGTAAAAATTTAACTATGATCCACAACTATTAGGCACTTGAGAACTCCGGTTTGCGCAGACACTAAATCTTTATTAATTATACATATACATGATGAATGGACACCATCCAAGGAACATTCAGAGAATAGATACATACATTAGTTCCATGCGAACACAATACTGCCTTCTACCGGCCTTGTAAAATAACCTGTTATGCCGGACTCTCCCCAGTGTCCGACCATATCCAATTACAAACTCCACTCCACTGAGTCCCTATCTTTTCGCCAAGTTCCCCTCACTTGCCCACACTGAATGCCCATACTCATTACTTTCCTCTCTCTTTACTTAAGCCTCCTCGGGACCCTCATAATAATCTGTTACACCCTTGATACCAATTTGATTTCCACGAACCTTCCCTTTCTGGGTTTTCCTTTGTTTCTCCGTCTCCTAGTACGTCCCTCTCACTGGTGATTGACCCTCGACACGTACGTGCTATACCTACCCACTGTGTTGGGTCTCCCCCATTAACTGGAGATTCTAATTAATCTCCCTGGCCCCACCTCTGCCTTACTCTCACCTCACACCTGCAACCTTGCATTGTTACTTTCATATTCTTAACCCCCCCCCCCCCCCCACACACACACACACACACACCCGCCGTACTTTGGACGTAATCGCGCACGTTACAATAACATTGTATATAGAAACTAATTAGATAACATTATATAAAGAAACTGTCTATAACATTGTATACAGAAACTAATAGATAACATTGCATACATAAACTAATAAACAACATTGTATACAGAAACTATTAGATAACATTGTATACAGAAATTACTTATAACATTGTATACATAAACTAATAGATAGCATTGAATACATAAACTAATAGATAACAATCTATACATAAACTACTAGTTAACATTGTATACATAATCTACTAGATAGCATTGTATACATAAACTACTAGATAATATTGTATACAGAAACTAATAGATAACGTATACATAAACTACTAGATAATATTGTATACAGAAACTAATAGATAACGTATACATAAACTACTAGATAATATTGTATACAGAAACTATTAGATAACGTATACATAAACTACTAGATAATATTGTATACAGAAACTAATAGATAACGTATACATAAACTACTAGATAATATTGTATGCAGAAACTAATAGATAACGTATACATAAACTACTAGATAATATTGTATGCAGAAACTAATAGATAACGTATACATAAACTACTAGATAATATTGTATACAGAAACTATTAGATAACGTATACATAAACTACTAGATAATATTGTATACAGAAACTATTAGATAACGTATACATAAACTACTAGATAATATTGTATACAGAAACTATTAGATAACGTATACATAAACTACTAGATAGCAGAGTATACATAAACTACTTGACAACATTGTATACAGACAGAAACGACTGATAACATTGTATACTTAAATTAAAAGATAATATTGTATACAGAAACGACTAGATAACATTGAAACAATCTAATAGATAACATTGTAAGCATAAACTAATAGATAACATTGTGTGCATAAACTAATAGCTTTAACACTTCGTTGCTTGTACCTTGCCCTTTTGACAAACGATAGATTCAGAAATTCAAAACAATGGTTTCCCGTAGTGAATTTGAATAACGAAGACACAAACAATAGATTGCACGATTTATAGCCTGACATATTTCTCTGCATCTCGCATTTCATATTAAATATATCCCTCTGGGTTATGAGATAAAACATCGCCTAGATGCGATGAAATGATTTTTAAACGTATTCAAAAACTCAAGTCGGTGGTTTCCAAAAGAATTAGAAATGAGGATATTAACAATGCATATACCACTCACTGTATCAAATGTGTAGATGCGCAATCGCAGGGACTTGCAAATAAGACAGACAGCCAGCCAGCCAGCCAGCCAGCCAGACAGACAGACAGACAGACAGACAGACAGACAGACAGACAGACAGACAGACAGACAGACAGACAGACAGACAGACAGACATTTGATGTGTTTATTTTATGAAAATGTTTCAGTTTTTGAAAATACTTGTTTCTATCAACCGCGTTTGACAACTGTAGAGTAAATATCATAGTAATTAACTGTAGAGCAAATATTACAACTGTAGTCAAGTGTTGCGCAAACATCACTATAGTAGTCAACTGTAGAGCAAACATCACTAGAGTAGTCAACTGTACAGCAAACATCACTAGAGTAGTCAACTGTACAGCAAAAATCACTAGAGTAGTCAACTGTAGAGCAAATATCACTAGAGTAGTCAACTGTACAGCAAATATCACTAGAATAGTCAACTGTACAGCAAACATCACTAGAGTAGTCAACTGTACAGCAAATATCACTAGAGTAGTCAACTGTACAGCAAATATCACTAGAGTAGTCAACTGTACAGCAAATATCACTAGAATAGTCAACTGTACAGCAAACATCACTAGAGTAGTCAACTGTACAGCAAATATCACTAGAGTAGTCAACTGTACAGCAAATATCACTAGAGTAGTCAACTGTACAGCAAACATCACTAGAGTAGTCAACTGTACAGCAAATATCGCTAGAGTAGTCAACTGTACAGCAAACATCACTAGAGTAGTCAACTGTACAGCAAATATCACTAGAATAGTCAACTGTACAGCAAATATCACTAGAGTAGTCAACTGTACAGCAAATATCGCTAGAGTAGTCAACTGTACAGCAAACATCACTAGAGTAGTCAACTGTACAGCAAATATCACTAGAATAGTCAACTGTACAGCAAATATCACTAGAGTAGTCAACTGTACAGCAAACATCACTAGAGTAGTCAACTGTACAGCAAATATCACTAGAGTAGTCAACTGTACAGCAAACATCACTAGAGTAGTCAACTGTACAGCAAATATCGCTATAGTAGTCAACTGTACAGCAAACATCACTAGAGTAGTCAACTGTACAGCAAATATCACTAGAATAGTCAACTGTACAGCAAATATCACTAGAGTAGTCAACTGTACAGCAAACATCACTAGAGTAGTCAACTGTACAGCAAATATCACTAGAGTAGTCAACTGTACAGCAAACATCACTAGAGTAGTCAACTGTACAGCAAATATCGCTATAGTAGTCAACTGTAGAGCAAGTATCATAAGAGAAATCAGCTGTAGAGAAAATATCACTATAGTAGTCAACTGTACAGAAAATATCACAACAGTTGTCCAACTGTAGAGCAAGTATCACTATAGTTAACTGTAGAGCAAGTATCACTATAGTTAACTGTAGAGCAAGTATCACTATAGTTGTCAACTGTAGAGCAAGTATCACTATAGTTAACTGTAGAGCAAGTATCACTATAGTTAACTGTAGAGCAAGTATCACTATAGTTAACTGTAGAGCAAGTATCACTATAGTTAACTGTAGAGCAAGTATCACTATAGTTGTCAACTGTAGAGCAAGTATCACTATAGTTAACTGTAGAGCAAGTATCACTATAGTTAACTGTAGAGCAAGTATCACTATAGTTGTCAACTGTAGAGCAAGTATCACTATAGTTAACTGTAGAGCAAGTATCACTATAGTTAACTGTAGAGCAAGTATCACTATAGTTAACTGTAGAGCAAGTATCACTATAGTTAACTGTAGAGCAAGTATCACTATAGTTGTCAACTGTAGAGCAAGTATCACTATAGTTAACTGTAGAGCAAGTATCACTATAGTTGTCAACTGTAGAGCAAGTATCACTATAGTTAACTGTAGAGCAAGTATCACTATAGTTAACTGTAGAGCAAGTATCACTATAGTTAACTGTAGAGCAAGTATCACTATAGTTAACTGTAGAGCAAGTATCACTATAGTTGTCAACTGTAGAGCAAGTATCACTATAGTTAACAACTGTAGAGCTAGTATCACTATAGTTAACTGTAGAGCAAGTATCACTATAGTTAACTGTAGAGCAAGTATCACTATAGTTAACTGTAGAGCAAGTATCACTATAGTTAACTGTAGAGCAAGTATCACTATAGTTAACTGTAGAGCAAGTATCACTATAGTTAACTGTAGAGCAAGTATCACTATAGTTAACAACTGTAGAGCAAGTATCACTATAGTTAACTGTAGAGCAAGTATCACTATAGTTAACTGTAGAGCAAGTATCACTATAGTTAACTGTAGAGCAAGTATCACTATAGTTGTCAACTGTAGAGCAAGTATCACTATAGTTAACTGTAGAGCAAGTATCACTATAGTTAACTGTAGAGCAAGTATCACTATAGTTGTCAACTGTAGAGCAAGTATCACTATAGTTGTCAACTGTAGAGCAAGTATCACTATAGTTAACTGTAGAGCAAGTATCACTATAGTTAACTGTAGAGCAAGTATCACTATAGTTGTCAACTGTAGAGCAAGTATCACTATAGTTGACAACTGTAGAGCTAGTATCACTATAGTTGACAACTGTAGAACTAGTATCACTATAGTATGTTGCAATACTAGTGATAATTAGCTGCCTGTGTATTCCCGCGGTCGTTGGAGAAGTAGGGAATAGTTCCAATGTAAA
Source organism: Cepaea nemoralis (assembly GCA_014155875.1). NCBI lineage: Eukaryota > Metazoa > Mollusca > Gastropoda > Stylommatophora > Helicidae > Cepaea > Cepaea nemoralis. Next base: position 595,281 of record JACEFZ010003886.1, read on the forward strand.
CTATCATATATGTCGTAAGATGCGATTAAGGGGGGTTGGCGAAAGACTGGTTACAGCATCCTGTAGAAGACGTTAGCTGCAAAAGTTAACCCATCATGAATTAGTAATTTAGTTAGTCGACAAATCATCCTCATTGCACATCGAACCATTCAGTCCATAAGTGCTCGGATCTCCTCCTCAGTAAATCTCGCAGAGTGTAGCGGCTCACGACACCAGTTCTGTGTTGGTTTATTAATTTTCTTTGGCTTCCTGCTTAGTGTTTTTGCTTGGCCACACCTCTTTTAATTTGCTGTTCTCGCATCCTGACCATGGTTGTAGATTTACAGTCAACACTTGGTTCTTGCGACCGACTTACTTCTCGTAAAGCATTCAAAATGTCAGCCTGGTCCATGGCGCGTCCACCTTTCACAATAGCCTTACCTGCAAGCATGGCTGCCTGCTCATTTCCTTGTACACCAGAATGCCCTGGCACGAAAATGAAACTAATCTTTGCCAGCCGAGACATATCCAGAGACATGAACTAAGTTTACAAACGGCTTGGCTTGAGTATTTTCAGGGCCGGTGCTCCATTTTGGGATGAGAGGAGCTGGAGCTGGAGGAAGAAGGAAGAATGAAGCAGCAGTCACAGCAGAAGAAGAAAATAACGACAATGAAGAACTAGACTCGACAACGTTCGCACCGGAACACGATCAGTGTTGCCAGTAGTAGGTTGTGCTCAATCGTCTAACTTCAAATCCCGAAACAACCATATAAATCGACAATGAAGAAGACGAATAAGAAAGAAAGAAAGAAAGAAAGAAAGAAAGAAAGAAAGAAAGAAAGATAGAAAGAAAAAAAGAAAGAAAGAAAGAAAGAATGGGAGGAGGAGGAGGAGGAGGAGGAGAAGTGGCAATTAAAGTAGTTCGTCATAATCCCGTCTTTCTTTAACCTTTTCTGACTTATGTAAATTAAATATCATAGGCGATTGAGTACAACGCACTTTCATTATACACTTAAAAACTATACAGGCGAACATTTACCATGAGAAGACGCGGATTCTGATTAAGGTTCAAGATTCAGTGAAACATAACCGCGCATCTAATCCTCACACGAGAGAAGCAGAGATGAAAGAATTTTTCATTTCATACTGTCACATTCTGCTTCAAACAGGTATGTTTCTGAAACAATGTGACAATCAATCTTTTAATTGAAATTCAATACGGCTGTTATTTCCATGGTAACCGACGATGCCTGAAACTTCATTTACAATCGCCATACACATATGATGTAAAGTAGTACAGGAAAGGAACCTATTCCCAGCCTTGAGACGTATTTCGGTATATGGTGCTAACTTCATTTGTGTAGGACAATCGGCAGTTAATAGATGATGCGGTTAATATCACATCGTCAGCCTTTGCTTCCTATAATATTTGCTCGTACCTATTTTATGATGCGTCCACCTGCGAGTCCAGATTAACGCAAAAATACAATTGTAAACAGCCCGGCCTCGGCAGAGATTCGAACCCATGAACCCACGGGTCCGCAGGTAAGCCGGCAAGCCACTGCACTACCACGTTGCCTCATATATGATATGTGAATGCAATCTCATAATGTCGGCGTGCAGACTTAGGAGTAGAGATATCAGTCTTAAACTCCTGACATACCAGGTAGTAGTTAACCGCTGGCCATTTGGGAGCAGACCGCTTTGCGCTGATTGTCACATAGTTTTATAGTTTTATCAGCGTCGGGTGTTCAGAAAACAATAGCAAACTGCTGAACTTAACACTGCCTAGACAATCACAAAGTTAAAGTTAGCTTCATATCCTTTACTGGACGTCGCAGTCAACAACAGCATTTTTAGCTGTTCGTGATTTCATGGCAAGTTTATGTTCGAAAGTTTCTCATTGCTTTCTGAACAACAGGCACTCATACCATTGTATGAAAAACAATACAAGGCGGTCTGCTTCCACATCTCACTCGGCTGTGTTTCGAACGCGGTATGCGGGATTACGAATTGCTTCTTAATCCCTTCGCCACAGAGCCGGCAGGAGATCACAAGCAGCCAATAACTGCTGGGGTTGTTTCCGACGTCCTGTAACATACGGGCATACAGTTAACTTTAACTTTCAATATGGCTTATCAAAAAGAAAACCCTAACGTTGACAGTTCTCGGTGACTGCGCTAGCCAGGCGGCCTTCATTCTTCAGGTTCAAGGGTTGAGATGAGTTAAGAACAGGTCTTCTCTCTCAATTTTGCGATTCCTCCAGAACCCCTTCCAACCCTCAGCAATCTCATTCTTTCTACATAAGGGTTCTCAATCTGTTCCCCCCGCCTTCTCCACCTGGTGCATTCCCTACCAGCCTATCAGTCTGTTCATTCCCCCCCCCCCCCCCCCCGCACACCCGCATGACCAGGGCAAAATATGCATACAATTCTCACAATCTGTGACCTCTGAAGCGACGATAGGCATTCAACACGAAACATTCCTTTCTCCATCTTACAAAGCATACTCTTTGAATCCGTAACAAATACAGTGTGTGTTGTGGTAGTCTCCTCTAACCAACGGAATGCCGCTGTTATTGCTTCCACCTCCATTTTCATGCTGGAGGTCGTATACTCATATGCCAGACTCCTTTTTCAAGACTCGTCCATTAGTTTTTTGCAATGAAATCCCAACCACCCCCGGGAAGGTTAACCCGGTCAACAAATGCCCACAGAAGTCGGATGTGTCGGCCTAACGGCGCAAGAACACAGCTCTGCTGTAAACAGGCACAACGCAATCACGTCCGGAAAAAAAACTCCGGATGAACGCAGAAGAAGAAGAAATCCCAACCACTATGTTTGTTTCTCACCACTGACCCATCGGTGTAGATGGCTGTCACCTTGATGTGTGGTAGGCTCAAGACCTACACCGCAAGATACTATAGGCAGCAATAACAGTTTTATACTCAGAATTAATATATTAAGGCTGGTTTACTTTGGTCGTGCGTGAAAGTACACGTATGTCTTCAGCGACACGATGTCGTTATCTGGAGGTGGCTGGTTCGAATTCTTTACATGTTTATGTTGTCTAGTATCTACTCTATCTCTACCTCCTTTCTATGCTTCTATAAGAGTGAATCGACAATTGTAAATCTATCATGAGATCAAGCGATTTGTGCAGTTTAAAACAGAAAAATCGTGTGCGGAGTTGGTCTATTTCTAAAATTGTAAAACCAATGAGCAAGTCGTAAATGAGGGAAATGAAAACCGTAAACTGATTATAGAATTTGGTTAAGCGTTTGGTAGACTGCTGGACCGATCGATGGATGCTTTTTTAGTTTTTGGCCCGTAGGGCCCTCACTGTCGTCGACAGTGAGGGCCCTACGGGCCCAAAAACTTAAAAACATCCATCGATCGGTCCAGCAGTCCACCAAACACTTAACGGGAAAATGATTGTCGGACCGATGCAAATGAGGCTCGAAGGGATTCTTCTTTGTTGCGGTGAATTAAAATTTAAGTACCGAGAAATTAGACTTGGACAGTCAAATATTTTGTGCACGTTATGAAAAGACATAAACTAGGTGACAACTGGCAAGAAAGAACAAAGGGAAGGCAGAGAAGTAAATACCTGAATGGCTTGACCACGTGGAATGGTCTGGACAAGACCGCGGAGCTGATTCACGATTCTGGTGATTGTTTATAAGTTAGCGAAACATGACCGCCTACGTTTACCGGCATGGCACATGATGAGGAAAAGAAAGGAATTTGACAAGTAAACTCGGTGCACACTGATTTTTGGTAAAGTACAATTCTCGTTGCCATCGTGTTGGTATAATGGTTAGGACGAGGTGCTGAGAATTCCGTGAACGCAGTCTGACGACTGTTTGATGTCAGCTCTCGACGTCCGCTACGGAAGGAAGAGACAGGCCACCTAATTCCCCCGTACACTCATGCCTACATAAATTTAACGCTCCTAACATTTAACATACTCACAACAGCTTCCTGCGGCAGATGTGTTTCATGACTTCTATTGCCCATAGAACGAACTTGATTAACAAAAGAACTTTATTTTCAAAGGGTCACAAAACAGGTCAGTCTAACATTCGACCCTTCCAATCACTCATGTTTCGTACAACAGTTATGTATTATGCATGTTACATTCACATAGAAAACACACACACACACAAAACTGCCATATGAATGCTGTGAAGATAAACAATGCATATTACCATGTTATGAGACAGGCAGGCAGGCAGGCAGCCAGACACACATACACGCGCACATGTATAAACACATACATACCTACATACATATCTCATTTACACGAACTCTCACATCCTTTAAGCGCTTTAGTCTCCTCGCAAAGATAACACAAGAAAACAACTCCAACGCAGTGAACCAACACCGTAGAACCGACTAAGATTCAAATGTGTATACTAGAATTACACACGTCCGGAGGTTTTCTCATTTTCAAATATACCCTAGAAGCGACTGTTTCAGCTTGCTAGTTTCGAGTTCAAACCGCCGTGGGATTTTGAATATGCGCACCGTGCTGTCAGATCCTGGAGTTTTTGGCCCTTGTCGGAGACGACTAGTTGTCTGATTCACTACCCAATACGTCCTAATAGTTGGTCATGCGTCGAAGTTCACTTGTTCTTGCAGTGATGCACCGTCGTCATTTGGAGGTGACAGGTTCAGATCCCGGTCGGTAACTACAACTTTCAATGTATATGATGTCTAGTATGCCAAACAATACTATGTACATTTATTCATGAACTGTCTTAGTTGCCTCAAAGGGTTCCCCAATTCATAAGCTATTTATAGGCATAGTAAACTAAGTAAAATCACAAATGTGCCACCTATTATTAGGTAGTAGTACAATACAGTCTGGGACTCTAAGATAAGTAACAACATTTTTTTATAGTTTCATTTACTCTTCATTGCTCTCATTTTGTCATCTTATTATTCTTCTCATCCCGTCCTTATGCCTTGATGTGGTCACCGGGGATCTTCTCATGTACTATGTGTTGTGATTCGTGCATGTAATTGTTTGCTTATGAAGGCTAGAGCCGCAACGTCCGGTATGTGTCTTAATTCTGTTCTGCTAAGCTACATTACTTTATGTTATTTATATTGTAAGTTAGTAACAACATTGAGGAGCGACTGGCCGAGTGGCTAGAACACCGGATTCTCCTTCGGTGGACCCGGGAACGAATCCTCGGTAAGGTGTGGGATTTTTTTCTGTCGGGGGCAAAAACAAAATCCTAACCTACACAATTCGTGGCGACTGCACTAGCCAGGCGGCCTTAATTCCTCAGGCACAAAGCCACCCCCCCCCCCCCCCCCCCGCGTCATACACCGCGAGGTGCTATATTGGCAGTAAATGACAGATTTGACAGTGACAGTAAGTAAAAGACTATTAGACACTGTAAGACACATTCGGCATATGGTGCTAGATATATATTTGATAGACGAATGGGCACTCGGTGGGTGATGTGGTCAGTATATCACATCGGTCGCGTTTTCTTCCCAAGACATTTTCTTTGACGATTGTCTGAAAGAGGCTTATGAAACTAGAACAGTATATTCAACAATAAGAAGGGGATTAACAGCTTTCTTTGGTCATGTGATGGGACGAGAGGCTTTTGAGAACATCGTGACAACCGAAAAGACCAAGCGGAAGAGAGGCAGGGGCAGACCAACAGAAACAATGCTGGATGGACTGAGACGGCGGCGTAGACTAGTATAATCAGAGTTGATCCAGAACACCAAAGACCGAGATCTGTGGAGAGACATGTACGCCTAGGCCAGCTGGCAAGGCACTTGATGATGATATCATGAGGCTGGGTCGACATGAGACAGCAGGAGGATTTTCAAAATCAGCCTCGATGCCGATTCGAACTCAAGATGGTTGGGTCAGTAGACGAGAGTCTTAACCACAAGCTAGCTCGGCTCCTGTATTTGTATTCATGGTGTTGAAAGAATATTTGATTGTATTGTTTTCTGTCTGTAGTTAATTCAAATATAGTATGCCTTTTCTTTCTGCCGTTTTTCTGCCAATCAGTCATCATCATCATCAAGTGTCATGCCGATTGGCATTATAGATTGGGGGTTAATTCAAATAACACCGTGCATGGGTTTCTATCTATTGTTTTCTGCTAGGAGTTAATTCAAATAACACCGTACATGGGTATCTTTATGCTGAGAGTTAAATTACACCGTACACGGGTTTCTGTCTACTGTATTCTGCAATGAGTTAATTCAAATTATACCGTACTCGGGTTACTGTCTACTGTTTTCTGCTAGGCGGTAATTCAAATTAACCTACACAGGTTGTAGTCTGATTTCTACTGTGAGTTAATCCAAATAACACCATAAACATTTCTATATGTATTGTGTCCTGCTAGCAGTTAATTTAACTAACACCGTACACAGGTTTATGTCTACTGTTGTCTGCTAGCAGTTAATTCAAATGACACCATACACTCGTTTCTGTGTGCTGTTGTTTTCTGCTGGGAGTTAACTCAAACATGCACGTGGAATTCTGACAGGAAATCCAAAGATAGAGCAGTTGCCCACGTGTCACGTGGTGTTTATTCCCAAAGGAAAGCTCCGTATACTATGTTTCATTCTGTTAGCGTTTCTCTGGGAAGATTAATGATGCGATCAATTTTGTCATTTTCCTGATGGGTTCTGCATCATTAAGCACTTTATGTCAAAACGCCGCAATGTTGTGCTTCTCTTTGTTATTTGGTAATTCACTAGAGCGCTAATGTCCAGTTCGTTTACATTTTTTTTTTTTTATGTTTCAGACGGATATATTTCATGTGCAATTCAGAAAGTTAAAAAGTTTCTTCTATGTAATAAAACATTTTTAATGAATGTCAAAATGTGAGTGCTGACATGGTATATCGCAGAGGTTTTGATGTATGGCAATGAATCTTGGAATGCAATCGAACAAGCTAGGAATAGCTTGTAGAGAGTGGAACTTTTAATGCCCACAGAAGCAAACAACGATCGCCTAGACACGATCGTCTTAACTGATTCAATGCCAAACAAAAAATAAGTTTGAACCAGACGTGGTACACAATGAAATGAACAAGTATTATAATGTCAAGTACCCTTCATTGAGCACTGAACACTGTGGGAGTCTCCGTGGCGAAGTGGTCAAGCCGTTTGACTCGGGCTCCGAAGGTTATGGGTTCGATTCCGAGCCGCGTCCTTTGGTTCACGAGTGAATATTTTCGGAGACTCGTGTGGGTCGTCGCTGGAGCTATGGAGTTCGTGCTTCGTGCGAGGCTTTCCGCGCTGCGGAAAGAGACCGACCCATATGCGATAAAAACCCGGTGCAATGTAGTCGACCCTGTCGACTTTTAAGCGACTTTTTTAAGAGCATTGAATCTGCGAAGAAACATCTTTAACAAAAAAAAAAAGAATAACTCTATGATTCTAGTATGGTGATATATCGTTAATGTGTTCAAATTGGAGTGGGGGGGGGGGGGGGGAAAGGTGGTAACATTTGGCGACATATTCTTTGGCAATGAATCCGTTAAACAGCAGTAAACCAAACAATCTTTGGCAGTCAATCCGTACAAATAGCAGTAAACCAAATATTCTTGGTCACTAAACCAATGGTCAGGCATAAAACCACCTCGGTATCTAGTCCATTTGTAAAAGAACCATTGTCTCCGTACACCAGATCAAATTGCTTTTATCAATTCCACATGAATGTCAAGCAACTTACATGTTTTTGTTGTTTGTCCATCAAGAATGATGATGACCATTCATTTCATCCAGTGGGGTTGAAAGTATGGAGCCGTGAGTCCTAAGATGGCTTATAAGGCCTATTTTGGCTCGAAATGTTCTTCGACAATGTGGGCAAAGAATGCTTGATGTTCCAGGAGGAGGATCTCCTGCAGTGGTTTCTCTATCCAGCCATTTCTTCACAGCTCTTGCAGTCCTGGTTGCTTCACAAGTGACTGCACCCTTATGTAATAATGTACGCCACGAATTACGGTCTTTAGCAGCCGTCTCCCAGGTGAATTCCAGAAGCTTTCAGTGAGATTTTCAGAGTGTCTTTAAAGCGTTTTTTTTTCCCCATGTGAATGTACCATGCGTAATATGCATTGTTTATGCTTACAAAATCTATTTGACAATGATTATTTTTCCCTATGTAAATGTAACATGCACATTTGATGAATGAAAGATGAGTGATCGAAAGGGCCGAATGTAAGACGGGCATGCGTGCCCAATTTGTTACCCTTTTTAAAATAAAGTTTGTTCGTTCGTTCGTTCGTTCGTTCCTCTGGCCGCCTTGGGAGCGTTTACCACAACACAGCTAGCCGTAAAAAAATTCGTTTAGGGAGCCTGTGATTTGGCATACGAATTAAGTGACCAGCCCAGCGAATCTAATTTTTCATTAGTAGAGTGTGGATACTAGGCATAGACGCTCTTTCTAGAACTTCAGTGTCTGGGATCTTGTCTTGCCATTTAATCTTCTATAGCTTCCTAAGGCAGACTGTGTGGAAGTGGTTTAATTTCCTAGCATGTCGCTGATAAGCAGTCCAGGTTTCACAAGCATATAGCAGTGTTTCACAAGCATATAGCAGTGTGGATAATACAACTGCTTTATAGACTTTCAGCTTCGTTTGCAGGCTTATTCCATTTCTGTCCAAACATTCTTGTACAGTCTGCCAAAGGCCGCGCTGGCCTTAGAGATTCTTGCATTCGCTTCGTCATCAATTGTGGTAGCTATTGACACAATGCTGCCAAGATAGGTGAATGTGTCCACAACACTTAGTCTATGACCGTACACCTTGATATTCGGCACGGTGTGATTATTTCCTGGAGCTGGATGGTACATAACTACAGTCTTCTCCAATTTGATATTGAGCCCAAACGTTGGCACAGCCATGTGAGAAAGCTGACACATTATGTTGTATGTCCGCCTCTGAGTTGGCGTATAGAGCGCAAAATCAGCAAACAGCAGTTCTCTGACGGTGTAGCTGTTAGTTTTGGTTTTGGCTTTCAGCCTTCTGAGATTGAATAACTTTCCATCCATGCGGTAGTTGATGTCTATTTCGATGACATTGTTCTCGAAGGCATTCGTCAACATAGCTGAAAACATGAGACTGAACAGTGTTGGTGCCAGGACACATCCTTGCTTCACACCATTGGTGACAGGAAAGGGCTCAGGCAGTTCACCATTTTTCTGTACTCTTGCCTGCATACCATCATGAAATAGCCGCACTATTTGGACAAACTTTTGTGGACAGCCATATTTCATAATCTTTCACAATCCTTCTTTGCTGCTGTATCAAAAGCCTTGGTAAGGTCAAAGAAAGTGGAGAACATTTCAGAGTTCTGTTCCTGACATTTCTCTTGCAGCTGCCTTGCAGCGAAAATCATGTCTACAGTTCCTCTTTCTTTTCTGAAGCCACATTGACTCTCAGGAAGAAGACCTTGATCGAGATGGGCCGTGAGGCGATTGAGAAGAATTCTGGCGAGTAACTTTCCTGCGATTGAGAGCACGGAGATGTCACAGTGGTTGTCACAGGATTGGCGGTTTCCTTTACGTTTGTAAAGGTGGACTATTGACGCATCCTTGAAATCCTGTGGCATGGTCTCGTTCACCCATATGTTTGCAAAGACTTGGTGAAGCTGCTCTGTTAGGACCGGCCCGCCTGCCTTGTATATATCTCTGCTGGGATGGAGTCAGGACCAGGCGCCTTACCGCTGGAAAGTTGCTGGATGGCTTTGTTTAGCTCCACTATGGTTGGCAGGTCATCAAGTGTATCATTAGTGGGAACTTGAGGAAGGCAGTTGATGGTTTCATCATCCAAGAAGGAAGCTGCATTTAAGATGTTACTGAAATGCTCTGCCCAACGTTGAAGGATTTCTTTCTTATTGGTGACCATTGTTCCCCCATCTGCACTGAAGAGGGGAATTATGCCTGGCGGTGGAGGAACGTAGACCGCTTTCAGTGAGTCGTAGAAGTTTTTCCTATCATGTCTGTCAACAAAGTCTTGAATTTCATCAGCTTTGATGCTTAGTCAGGAGTCACGCATGTGCCGAAGTTTCTGCTGCACTACTCTCCGAATGTTATTGAAGGCATCTTCTTTTGATGTTGACTTCGGGTCATTCAAATGTGCCTTGAGGAGAAGATGTTTCTCGGCCAAAATCAGTTGATGTTTTCAGAATTTTCATCAAACCAGTCTTTATGCTTTCGGGGTGCTGGACCCAGGATTTCCATAGCAGTGTTGTAAATTATGCCCTTTAGGGCTCTCCACTCTGTTTCCGAAACCTGTTTAGCTGCAGCATTTGGCTTGAGGCGGTCTTCCAGCATGTTTTCAATCGACAGCTGCATTTGTTGCTGTTTAGGCTGGTGACATGTAGTTGTTGTTTTTTTTTTTATTTTGTTGCATTTTTACCCCTTGAGGACGCCGTGGTGGTTTGATGTGTATGTTTATTTTCGAGATAATGAGACAATGGTCTGTCGAACATTCGGCACCACACATGGATTTTGTCACTCGAACGTCTTGTTTGTCACTCCTCCTAACGATGACATAGTCAATGAGATGCCAGTTTTTCGAGCGAGGATACATCCATGATGTTCTATTTCTCGTGGGAAGACGAAAAATTGTGTTGGTGATCAGGAGATCGTGTTCGGCACAGGTCTGAAGGAGGAGGCGCCCATTGCTGTTACAATTTCCGAATCCCTACTTTCCAATGACGCCACTCCAAGAGACGGTGTCCTTGCCTACTCTGGCATAGAAGTCCCCAAGGAGTCTAAGTTTATCTTCTTTGGGAACATATATTAATACGTTGTGCAGGTTTTCATAGAACTTGTTTTTGATGGCATCTTCATTTGTCATGATTGGTGCGTAGATAATCACCATGGTTGCATGATTCTTTCCTTTCAGCAGGGGTAACTTAATAGCCATAAGCCTGTCATTTATAGTCTTAGGAAATTCAGCTAGTTTGCCAACCAGGGCCGACTTAATGGCAACTCCCACACCGGATTGGCGTCTTTCCTCGCTTTCCCTTCCACTTCAGAAAAATGTGTAGCCAGCACCTACTTCATAGATTTGGCCTTCATCTGCAAGTCGTGTCTCACTCAAGGCTGCAATGTCGATGTTGTACCTGCCCTGCTCTCTCCCAATCAGTGCTGTTCGTCTCTCTGGGCCCGACACGCCGTCTCTATCAAGTAGGGTGCGTACATTCCAAGTTCCGATTGTCAAGAGAGAGGTCAACCAGAGAGACGAATGGAGACGGATTGTATCTGCAGCAAAGAACCTCAATGGCTCGGAATGCTGAAGAAGACGAAGAAGTATGTCGACCGTAGTTTAGGGTAACCACCAACCGCGGCTAGCTGGTTAGATAATGATGGAGCAGACAATGTTTAGGGCACCTTTTCTAGCCCCTTCTTCGTGCTATGGAGGTGAGCAGCGCTTTCCTATAGAGGGCTGCTCAGTCACTCAGGGGGCTGCCGAATCCCACTGCTGCTCCGGTCAGTAGAAGACGACCATATGGTCTGAGCCGCCTGTGTGCAGGTCTGCGACTACGGCTGCCAGCGTACCTACGCCTGTCGCTTCGCCGCTCGCCCATCGCCACAGGGCTTGAAGGTGATATATGACGTTGGGTGAAGAATGACTTGCGTGATGAATTGGATTAAAGTGAGGAAGAGTTGCGCATTTCGTCGACCTCACTTTCTCGCCTGAGTCCATCTGAGTCCAGTGGCAAGACAAGTCAAGACGACTGGAGACGAATACAGGTGCAGTGGATGACCAGGGCGCTCTACGTGCCTTGCTGTGCTCATTACGTTCCACAACGCTTGCAGGTAAACGCCGTCTTGCCCGCTGAATCATCACTGATTTCATCCGCGCGGTCTACCGAATCCTGTCTTCACATGCTGGATAAAAGCAACTTACATAGATAGAACGGAAAGCCAATTAGCAAATCAAGTAGCCTAACATATACCAATGTGGGTGGACAAGAGAGTCGATCAGTATACAGAAATCTGTTCGGTTGAAAGGCCATACAACTCTCTCCTCGCTGATTTCTCAACAGCTCATAAACTATGGCCATAATGTTAATAATAAAAAAGCGTTTAGTATGCTGTAATCAATGAACAAGAAACAACTGCTCATATATAATTCCAGCAGCTCCAGCCAGTTTTATGCAAACAATAAGCTCGTAAAATTTGAAATTACCCTGGGGAATACAAATATTCCACATTCGAACAACATCTGTGACTATGTTTTCTAAAGTATTTCAGCTAAAGTATTATTCATTTACTCATTTCAACAGATGGGACGCAGAAGTGTTTCCAAGGCACCAGGGCCGGGTTATATACTGGCTAAGACCTATTGACGCGTCCTCGTCGAGCGTCCTGGACAACAGGTCCTGGCTAAAATCAGTAGGATCGCCGATTCCTCCGAAGTCGGAGAGTGTCTGCCTGTACGGCGAGGAACCACCAGTCTGCACACCAATAAGCCAGACATGGGACAACGGATACTCACGCAAACCTCAGTCCGGTATGACATTACACTGATGTTGGACAACAGGATGCCTTCATCAAACATACAGTACTTCACGTTGGAGCTCAAGCCAACCAACACAAGCAAGCAAGCAACTTCAAAAGATATCTTCTTCTTCTTCTTCTTCGTTCATCCGGAGTGTTTTTTTCCCCCAGGTGTAATTGCCTTGTGCCTGTTTACAACAGAACTGCTATACTTGCGCCTTTCGACCGACACGTCCGACATCTGCGGGCATTTGTTGACCGGGTTAACCTTTCCGGGTGCAAAAGATATTAACACTGCAGTATGCACCTGAAGAGATGCAGCGAAATATTCCAGGTAATAAATCATGGAACATTATTTGTGGTTTATATGTTTAAATTCACTGAAAGAATACAGTTTTGGATTGCCTAAACCAGGGGTCACCAAACTAAGGCCCGCGGGCCGGATCCGGCCCGCGACGTCATTTCATCCGGCCCGCCGACGTTACTCGAACTTGCTTGATATAATGTATGGAACACGAGACGTTGTGATACAATTTAGATGTAAATATTATATTTAGAATAATAGGAAATCTTCACACGTGAGGATACCTCCTGGCTGTTTTGTGTCTTAAATTTACTATTTTTAATTATACATTATTGCATCTGGATTTTCTTATTTATTGTACTGTTTGCTCATTTCGCGCCATCCCAGGTCCTTTCCCGGCTCGTGGTAGAGCCGCCTACGCTCTGACGTTACGATGGATTTCATGGCACAATACACACACACACACACACACACACACACACACACACACACACACACAAACCCTGTTTCCCTCCCCCAGATGCGTCCGTCTATCAACACAGGTCCGATGCTCCAGAAATATTTACTTCTTTTTGCCATTCATCCATTGTATGGGTATGTAACAAGGATTTCTTTGCTTGACAGTGATAGATAAGTGAACTACAAGTGTGAATAGAGGCAATAAAGTAGCAAACATAGCATGAACTGCTCTGTGCTACCAATGCCAAACCTGGACAATGACAGAAAAAGAGAAAAGAAAAATCACAACAACAGAAATGAGGTTCCTGAGAAGAATACTCAACGTATCAAGAAGAGATAAGATCATAAATGAAGAAATCAGGACTAAAGTGGGGGTTAAAGCTGCTCTAGATTTTATTAGAAAGCAGCAGGTCAAATGGTTTGGCCATGCAAGTAGGCTACCAGTCAACAGCATGCCACAACAAGCAATGATGTACAGACCAGATGGAAACAGAGGAAGAGGCCGACCACGTAAACGTTGGACGGAGGGAATAACAGAATCCATGGGAATGTCGATATACGAAGCCCATAACCGGGCACTCTCACGAAGTTTATACTTCACCTCGACACCGCAAGGTACAAGAGGAACATGATGAGATGAGATGAGATGATGAGACAAAGCATGAAAATGCCATAGAATCCTCGTCTTATTACGAAAATATTATCCACAGCTCAGAAGAATTTCCCGGTCAAGGTGTTAATCGAGCTGGTCTCTAGGCCCGTGTCTTTCAACATTTCTGCTCGAGCAGATCCTTACGGCAAATGTTTACATTGCTCAAGGAACTCTGTGTGATGATCCAAGAGTCTGTCCTACTTTATGTAATAAACCAGATGGGCAGAAATGTTGCATTTAGGCGATTTTGGTCTTTTTCGGTGGAAACCCTGGCTGCCACTCGCGGAACCTCGGTTGAAAAACACTGCTCAAGGCTGTTTATTTAGGCTGGCCCTATTTATATATTTTTCAAACCTTATTATGAGATATATTCTATTACCAAAGGTACCTATACACTTTATATTTATCTTTGGTGAGCCGTACCTTCACCAGTCACCCCTTGTCCTCTGCTTTTCTTGTTCTTCAATAGGTCTTTAATTATGTTTCTAATTCAATGTCATTTTGATTTTCAGACCCCGTGTACTTCACCCTTCATTATGGCTACTAAAACAAAACAAAAAAGAAGAAAAGTGTACGCCGAGTGTAGCGTTTTCAATGAAGAATGGGGAGTAAAGTCCTTCATTGTGGAAATAATGGACCAGATATCCAGTTGCTTAATATGCAGCGAAAGTGTTGCGGTTTTAAAAGAGTACAATCTTCAGCGTCACTGGGAAACAAACCATCTATCAACATATTCACAGTTATTCTGGAAAGTTACGCTCTGAGAAATATTAGTCCGTGAAACGTGGTTTAGAAACACAAAGAAATATCTTCACGAGAAAGTCAGTCAGTCAGTCAGTCAGTCAGTTAGTCAGTCAGTCAGTCGACAGATCATAGTCAGTCAGTCAGTCAGTCAGTCAGTCAGTCAGTCAGTTAGTCAGTCAGTCAGTCGACAGATCATCCTCATTGCACATCGAATTATTCAGTCCGTAAGTGCTCGGATCCCCTCCTCAGCAAATCCCGCATCGTGTAGCGGCTCACGACACTAGTTCTGTGTTGGTTTATCAATCTTCTTTGGCTTCCTGCGTAGTGTTCTTGTTTGGCCACCCCTCTTTTAATTTGCAGTCTCGCAGTCTGATCATGGTTGTAGATTCACAGTCATCATTTGGTTCTCGCAACAGTCTTACTTCCTGTAGAGCATTCAGAATGTCAGCCTGGTCCATGGCGCGTCCGCACTCCACAGTAGCCTTACCTGCGAGCTTGTCAGCCCGCTCATTGTGTTGTACTCCCGCATGCCCTGGCACGAAGATGAAACTAATGTTTGTCAGCCGAGACAGCTAAAGAGACAGCAACCACCCTCTTCGGATACACCCCACCTCTATCCTCTTGATCATGCTTATTGAGTCGCCCTAGTGAATGTCTGTGTCTCGAACCATGTTGTTGCTTTACTTACTGCCATGACTTCCATAGTCAAGCTACTTGTGGTCTCAGCAAAAGCACCAGAGTCCTCCTTCACAATTCTCCCTCCGGTCTCCGCCGTAAAGCCCATGAGTTTCTCACATATCGGACGATCGACCCATCGGTGTATATGACAGCATCACCGTCTAACGAATTCTCGAAAATCAAAACTTGTACTTCCGCCTTCACAGCAGCCGGATTTTCGTGTCTGCATTTTCTGTCTAGTTGGATGCAGACTGAAAGAGACGTACAGAAATATGTTGGTACTTGTACTCACTCCTCGCCAGGTTCTAAGTCCAAGTCCTCAAGTAAACATACCTGTCGAAGAATGTCCTCCGCTTGACCCATCCACGACCTTCCTCTTTTTAACCTGCTGCCCTTCACCTTCCTAATTTCACTATGCAGTGGATGTTGTGTGTTTGCGTTAACTCTGAGGTAGGCACGTGCTCTGCAAATTTGTATTCTGTCTTCAATGGTTGAAAGATCAAGAAGGTAGCGCATCGTCCTGCATGCTGTATCTCTTGTACATCCAAGAATAATGCGCATGGCTTTGTTCTGTATCCTTTCCATCCTTTCTATCTGCTAACGGCTGAGAGTCAGGATCGCCATCGCATATTCAAAAACAGACATGACCAGCCCTTCGTACAGAAGACATAGATGGCGCTGCTCACAGTTTGATGCCGCCATCACCCGCATCGCAGCCAAACCCCGCTTGGCCTTTGTTATCACATTGTCTATGTGCTCGTTATGGCAAGGCTTTGATCAAAACGTATTCGCAGGTAGTTCATTGCCTGCGTTCTTTCCAGTCTTTGAACACAGCTTTACAGTTGGTGTTGGCGTGTTGAAAATATGATTGTTCAAAGAGAGCCATTTCACTGTTGCCTTGTTTGGGTTGAACATTGCCCCAGCTTCAACACACCAAGTACTTATGCGATTGAGTTCGGTTTGTAGTTCCGCAGCAGCCTGATTTCTATCCTTACCCTGACGATACATTAAAACATCATCGGCAAATGACAATGTCCTCCCTGGTCCCGTGATCTGCACGCTGGTGATTCTCACAGTGTAGGCATTGAACAGCACTGGAGAAATGGTGATCCCTGTTGTAGGCCAGGATATATTGTTGTTGGTTCTGAATCCAACTGCCACAAATAAAAACTACTTTCCGTTGGAAGAGGGCTGCAGCGATCCAACTCAATAGGAAAGGACTTATCCTGAGTTCAAGAAGCTGAAGCATTAGAAAATCCAATGGTACCCTGTTGTACGCGTCCTCAAGATCAATTGCTGCAGCAAAGGTTTCAGTGCCTGAGTGGAAACCTTCATATCGTCATGGGCAAAAACTGCTGCATTGGTCCAGGATTCTCTTTTTGGACGGCACCCTCCGAGGGTAGGTGGGAAAACACCTTGCCTCTCTAGCTGGCTTGATATTTTTTCTGGAGATTAACTTCTCCAGCAGTTTGCCTATTGTATTCTGCATAGTTATTACTCGATGTCCCTGAACTTGTGTGTGGTCTTTGCCAGGCTCCGGAAAGGGAACCAGATAGCTGTGTAACCACTCCTCCTTGATGTTGATACTCCCTATACTGTTGTTGTCTATGTCTGCTAGTTTCTCTAGCTCGTTGTCGGTGCACCTACTGATGTCGTCATATCTTATGCCATCTGGCCCTGGAGCGTTGTTATCTGATCGTCTAAGCCCAGCCTTGATTTCTTTCACTGTCACTGTGTCTTCATCCGAAATGTTCTGGGCCTTGCACCTGTCTGAAGTGACCTCCTTGGCAAGATTTCGGCCTCTCATGTCTGTCTGGTTGCTCTGCTCTTGATAGCGTTCGAATAGGGCTTTGCCTTTGTTCTCGTCAGTCCTCTGCCAGATGAGGTCAGCACCTTGGAAGACAGAAATTCTCTTATTCTTGACTACCACGCTTATGCTTTTATGTAGTCGCCAGAACAATTTAAGTGACTTGTCTGTGCTTACTCTTTGACATACCTCTGCCCATTTTTCACTTTTAACCACCCTAACCAGTTTTTTTTTTTTTAATAGCTTACTTTTGCGCGCATATCTCTTTCTAAGTGCATGCATGGACTGGGCTGGGCAACTCTGTTCTTCTTGGCGGTTTGCCATTTCCTTACAACACTACGCTTATCCATACAGGCGTTCTCCACCTCACAATTTCACCAAGGTGGTTGCTCCCAGCTTTTTTTCCTGCCCTGGAGATTTCTGCGTTTCTCGCGCCTTATTACACTCACCACATCTTGCCCTGTACTGTCATACTGGAATTTCTTGACCGTTGACTTGTGCTGCCTGGTTCTACCTTTCTCAACCACTATGCTGTATGGGTGGTGGTTGCTGTCGTGGTACCCTAGGACACCCCATCTACACACTGTAGTAAGTGAAGGAGAAACAAGCGCCAGGTCAAAAGCACTGTCCTCGTCACCTGGGCGGCTTGCTGTCCTGGTGACACAGTCACTGTTGATACAAACCAGGTCAATGGTTTCAAGTGCAGTCTCGAGCTCCTCCCCCTGTGCGTTGGAGGAAATGTTTCCCCATGATCTGCCTTTAGCGTTGAAATCGCCACAGAACATTTCTCTCGTGACCTATTATGTCACTTAAGCACTGCCACTTCTGGGAGTCCATACTCGCGTTACGGGCATAAACATTCACCAACACGAATGGTAGACCGGATTGAACTCTAACCGCTTGTATTTGTATGTCGTCATTGTCCCAACTGGACATTTCTAGCTCTGTAGCAACCACACTCTCGCGAATGAGATTCGCCATTCCCGGATGTCGCCTGTTGTAGAATCATTGGAAGCCGGCAATTTGGAGTACCTGATCACCCGGTCTCGTCTCCTGTAGCGCAACAATGTCGTTCCTAAATACCAGGTTTTGTTAGAATTGGACCCCGTTGTTTTACGCTGGCACAGTTCCCGTATAGAATATGGGTATACCTGAAGCCCAGACGGTCGCACTTAAGTCTAAAACGCCTTACCCCACCACGCATTCCATGTCGCTTGCGCCTACCACGCTGGCCGCGTCATCTTGTTTTGTTGACTGCCGTCCCTACGGAACACACCAATTGTTCCGCCATGTTGAATAGACCGAACACCACAGAACACACACGCCGTGATAAAAAGTTTGCTGACCCCTGGCCTAGACGATGCCAATGAAAAAAGAATTGTATATGCAACTATAAGGAAGATATGGGGGGGGGGGGGCATTTGTTCGCTTTGAACTCAAGCGTAGTCCATACACGTGTTGCTACTACTTATGCACTGGACTGAGTTTTGAGTATGGATTATTACCAGTGTCCCTCGCCATCAGGCGAACCCATTCGGACTTCTGACGTACTTGTAATTTATGTCCCCAAGTCAAAGACAAGAAATCAACATTTTTGTCCAAATGGCCGGTATAGGGATTAAACCCGCTACCTCAGCATCAACACACATACATTTAAATAGTGAGGGCTTTTATACATTCGGAAATGCTAATAATGAGAAGAGAGGCATGAGATAACCTTGTGTCGACTGAGAAGGACAGTGGTAGAAGACGTAGATGAAAACGCAGAGAGAAATTATGACTGAAGGTATAAGATGACGGGAAGGAGGAATATCATCAATAGGATTGATTCAGAGAAACAAGAGAAAAATTATGACTGAAGGTATAAGACGACGGTGTGGAGGAATATCATCAATAGTTTTGATTCAGGGACATAAGAGAGAAATGATGATAGATGATAGATGACGGCGTGGAGGAATATCATCAATAGTTTTGATTCAGGGAAATAAGAGATACATGATGATTGATGATAGATGACGGCGTGGAGGAAAATCATCAATAGGATTGATTCAGGAAAACAAGAGAGAAATTATGACTGAAGGTATAAGACGACGGCGTGGAGGAATGTCATCAATAGGTTTGATTCAGGGACATAAGAGAGAAATGATGATTGATGATAGATGACGGCGTGGAGGAATATCATCAATAGGATTGATTCAGGAAAACAAGAGAGAAATTATGACTGAAGGTAGACGACGACATGGAGGAATATCATCAATATGTTTGATTCAGGGAAATAAGAGATAAATGATGATTGAAGGTATAAGTCGACGGCATGGAGGAATATCATCAATAGGTTTGATTCATAAAAACAAGAGAGAAGTGATGATTGAAAGTGTAAGACCACGGCATGGAGGAATATCATCAATAGATTTGATTTGGGCAAATAAGAGAGAAATGATGATTGAAGGTAGACGACGGCATGGGATAATATCAAAATATGTGATTCAGGGAAATAAGAGAGAAATGATAATTGAAGTTATAAGTCGACGGCACGGAGGAATATCATCAATAGGTTCGCTAGATGGTGATGCTGTAATTTACACACATGGGTCAGCCGTCCGACATGTGAGAAGCTCATGGGCCTTTACGGCTCAGGCCGGAGGGAGAATTGGGAAGGAGGTCTCTGGAGCTTTTGCTGAGACCACAAGTAGCCTGACTATGGAAGTCATGGCAGTAAGTAAAGCAATAACATGGCTCGAGACACAGACATTCACTAGGGCTTGTTTCCTTAGCGACTCAATGAACATGATCAAGAGGATAGAGATGGGGTGGATCCGAAGAGCGGTCTCGGCTGGCAAAGATTAGTTTAATCTTCGTGCCAGGGCATGCGGGAGTACAAGGAAATGAGCTGGCTGATAAGCTCGCAAGTAAGGCTACTATGGAGGGCCGACGCGCCATGGACCAGGCTGACATTCTGAATGCTCTACGAGAAGTAAGACTTTTGCGAGACCCAAGTGATGACTGTGGATCTACAACCATGGCCAGACTGCGAGAACAGCAAATTAAAAGAGGGGTGGCCAAACAAAAACACTACGCAGGAATTCAAAACAATGTTTTCCCGTAATGAATTTGAATAACGAAGACACAAACAATAGATTGCACGATTTATTGCCTGGCATATTTCGCTGCATCTCGTCAGGTACATACTGCAGAAATCACACAACTTACGTGAATTAATTAGACAAATCCTTCAAACTGAAATATACACATGTTCGCACAGTAATGTCGATTGTCTACCACGGTAATTTTAAACTGACTAACATGTCTTTCTGCTTACACAAGGACGGCTTACGAAGGTTGATAAGTATAGCTTCAGCAAACTTTAACAATCGACTACTTTGTGTGTTGAACAACACACGGAAGGCACTGTCTCTTTCAACCACGTGAGCAGTCTCGAGCACGTGTCTCCCGACCGATGAAGCCAGACTTTTCCGGTGTGTCGGCCTGCCTAGGCTACCATCTTCTGTGTGTAGTATTTTGTCCAACCAATTCGGAATATGTTCCGAAACCCTGCAATGTAACTGTCGCTCAGTTCTGCCTATGTAGATGGCCTCGCATCTGCATGTAAATTGGTAAATACAATTTGATTTGGCGTACAAAGCTACAGGTTCTTTTACTGCTGGGACTGGGATCGGTGTGTTTCGGTACCTGATGACTAGAGCTGCAGCACAGAATGTTCGCTCGACTGCTGTGGTGAGCCGGTCCCGCAGACGTTGCATTACGTCATCTCCTCGGAAGGTTAGCTGGATGAATACCTTGAGTTTAGGTACTGTTGTTACTTCTGATTTCGGTTTGGGCTGTTGGCAGTGGCGCTTTATAAATCCTGTGGAGTACCCATTCAGGTTTAAGGCATTCTTCAGAGTTTTAAATTCCTCTGTCAGTGTGTCCTGGGTGCATATCTTCCTAGCACGGTCAAACAGGGTCCGTACTAAGCCCCGTTTGTACTGGACAGGTGTGAAGCTCTGAAAATTTAAGTATTGGCCAGTCCATGTTTCTTTGCGGTACACCTGATCTTTGAATTGTGCCATCTGCTCTACGTCTCATTAGGATATCTAGAAACGGCAACGCTTCGTTGTGTTCGTGTTCCATAGATAAAGAGATGTTTATATGTGTCTCGTTCATTGTGGCCTGGAACGACGTTGCTTGTAGCTCGTCTGTGGTGATAATTAGTATATCGTCCACGTAACGACGGTAAAAGGCCAAGTTATTGATTTCTGAGGATCTCTTTTCTTCTAAGTGTGCCATGAAGATGTCCGCTAGAATAGGTCCAAGTGGGCTCCCCATGGCCACTCCGTCAATTTGGCGATATGACTTGTTTAGAAAGTTGAATAGTATGTTGGCAGTACATAATTTTAATAGCCTCTCTAGAATAGCTGATGGTATGCCTAGTTTTAGTTGTTTGTCTCTAATGCGTTCGCTTATTATATTCACGGTCTCATCTAATGGAACGTTGGTTAATAAAGAGGCAATATCCATGCATGCCATGTGTTTGTTGTTTATGTCCATAGTATCCAATAATTCCACCAGTTCGAATGTATCCCTGAGTGTTCTTGGATCGAAGGACTGTCGTACTGGCTTTAAAATTTCAGCTAGCCATCTCGCCATTCGGTGTTGTGCCGAGTTAACCATGGAAAGGATCGGTCTTAGTGGGATGCCGGGCTTGTGAAGCTTGGGTAGACCGTACATCTGAGGTGTTTGGGAGCCACGCGGTGTGAGCGTTTTTGCAGTGGCCTCACTGATGAGTCCTGCATTCACAAGTGACTGGATTTCTTTCCTCATTTTTGCATCCAGGTCCTCCGACTTGTTGACTGTTTGCTCTACTCTGAATTTAGATGCGTCTGATAATATATCATCCATTTTTCTCTGGTAGTCTGATATGTCCATCAGTACTGCACCACTCCCTTTGTCCGGTTTCAATATTACAAGGGTTTTGTTGACCTTTAACGCTTTTAGGGCAGTAAGGTGTTCGTTGGTCAGCGGACATGTCTGTTTAGAGGGGGTTGTGCGATACTGGTGTTCTAAATCTACCAGTTTGGCCTTCAGCCACCCGACTGACTCAGCAGAAGTACGCAGGAAGCCAAAGAAGATTGATAAACAAACACAGGACTGGTGTCATTCGCCGCTACACGCTGCGGGATTTGATGAGGAGGGCATCCCAGCACTTATGGACTGAATGGTTCGATGTGCATTGAGGATGATCTGTCGACTAACTAATTAACTAACTAACTAGTTCTGGTGTTCCAATCTTTATTAACGTGATAATAAATTAAGTAGTACTCTGTTGGTCCAACACAACAATTACAGTCAACATGACTTCTGTGAAATAGTGAAACAGTCAGTCCCATGATCTCATAGCGACTAATAATTTAAGCACGTTTTACAGCTGGTTTTGGCGCCTATTCTCGCCGTTAGAGCTCCAGCCAAACTGTACACTGTTGTCTATATATCTCGTAGTCTTCTCTGGTCAACAACAACAACACAGCTCAACAACCACTCTCCGCCAAAACAACCTCTCGTGTCTAAATTGCACTCATCGGACAATACTCATCCGATAGAATGTGGCTTATGCAAATTGCTCCTTGTAGAATATTCCAGCTTCGACATGCGCTTCCCGAACCTGTCATTTTTGTGACAAGAATGACAGGAGAATGTTTGGGACTCACGTTTCGCTGTTTTTCACGTAATAATTGATCTATTTCTACCGACCAAACGTAGTTCACCTTCTGTACTCTTCTACTCAATTGCGCGTTTAATGTTAGTGCTTCGACCTGACCCGAAAGCACCGGCCTGTTGGTTTGGGGAGCTATGGGAAGGTTGACCTAGGTATCACTTGTACTCAATCCCATATGTTACACTACTACCTCCAAATGACGAAAGCATCCCGTTTAAGGAACACGTGTAATACGACGTAGGCCATTTAGACAATCAGAAAGGTTTAAAGATTTAGCACAAACTCCTGGCAACACTGATCATATTCCGGTTAACCTAAGGCCGTGTCCACGTCATATTGGATGCACTAGACTCGAGTTTGGCTTAGAGGTTAGCGACTTCTCTCCGTAATCTCGTATACTCTCGTAGGTTACGTGATAACGGTGAGATTCAGCAGTGATTCGAATCGCATCGGTAACTTATGGGGTATGTGAGCCGGCCGCTCAGAAAGCAACGGCAAACTTCTGAGCGTAATCTTTCCAAGAAATCAACATACAGCTGAAAGATGCTGGTGTTGACAGCGATGTCCTGTAAAGGATATGCAAAATATTTTTAGACTCGAGTTTCGCTCTCATTTGAGCTCGCCAGTAGTGCACATCCTTGACTGGACCCGGGGCGAGCTCAAATGAGAGCGAAACTCGAGTCTAGTGCCTCCAATCTGACGTGGACAAGGCCTTAGGTTCGTACCGGAATATGATCAGCGTTGCCAGTAGTTTTTTGAGCTCAATCTTTAAACCTCAAATCCAGAAAAAACCAAATAAATCAATTAGAAAGGTGTCATTAGCCAGGTCTGTCATCTACCCAAACTAACACCTATGGAATATGTCACAGAATTTGTGTGAAATGAAGCTCCGGCAGACGGACGGACAGATCAATGCATTGCTGATTCGGCAGCTTCCGCGGCTTGTCTGGTTCCATACGTATTGGTGTTACCTTTCCCCTGGAGTAAGCTAGGCAGGTTACACAACCAGTTTTCTTGACGTCCATGCCTTGTGGCGTTGGTGGTCATGTTTATAGCAATAGCCTTATTTCCTCTTCTTCTCATTTCTGATATTTACGTTCCTCCTCGTCGCGATGTTAAACTGTCCAGCATTGTCTCTTGTGGTGAATGACGTGAGTGTCACACCGACCGCCTTCAATTCTCAACACATTTCTGATATATACGTTCCTCCTCGTCGCGATGTTAAACTGTCCAGCATCGTCTCTTGTGGTGAATGACGTGAGTGTCACACCGACCGCCTTCAATTCTCAACACATTTCTGATATATACGTTCCTCCTCGTCGCGATGTTAAACTGTCCAGCATCGTCTCTTGTGGTGAATGACGTGAGTGTCACACCGACCGCCTTCAATTCTCAACACATTTCTGATATATACGTTCCTCCTCGTCGCGATGTTAAACTGTCCAGCATCGTCTCTTGTGGTGAATGACGTGAGGGTCACACCGACCGCCTTCAATTCTCAATACATTTTCTGCTACCCATTTTAGACTGGCTGGAAATGTGGGACCTGGTCAACTGACAAATCTTTCTGCACGCGGAATGGAAACTAGGACAACCGGTGCAGCAGATGAGCTTCGAGCCACTACATTATCTGGCTCCCTTAAACAACACCCACCACCCCACCCCCACTTTTTTCAATAATAAAAAAAAAAAAAGAAGGCTAGGTATTATGAGATAGAAAGAAAATGCAGAAAGAGGAGGCCAAGTGGTACAGTTTTGCCATGTAGTAGAGGTTGGCCATGCGGTGCGGGTTGGCCATGCGGTACAGGTTGGCCATGCGGTACGGGTTGGCCATGCGGTACGGGTTGGCCATGCGGTACGGGTTGGCCATGCGGTACGGGTTGGCCATGCGGTACGGGTTGGCCATGTGACACTGGTTAGCCATGCCGTACAGGTTGGCCATACAGTAAGGGTTAGCCATGCCGTACAGGTTGGCCATACAGTAAGGGTTAGCCATGCCGTACAGGTTGGCCATACAGTAAGGGTTAGCCATGCCGTACAGGTTGGCCATACAGTAAGGGTTAGCCATGCGGTACGGGTTGGCCATGCGGTGCGGGTTGGTCATGCGGTACGGGTTGGCCATACAGTAAGGGTTAGCCATGCGGTACGGGTTGGCCATGCGGTACGGGTTGGCCATGCGGTACGGGTTGGCCATGCGGTACGGGTTGGCCATGTGACACTGGTTAGCCATGCCGTACAGGTTGGCCATACAGTAAGGGTTAGCCATGCCGTACAGGTTGGCCATACAGTAAGGATTAGCCATGCCGTACAGGTTGGCCATACAGTAAGGGTTAGCCATGCCGTACAGGTTGGCCATACAGTAAGGGTTAGCCATGCGGTACGGGTTGGTCATGCGGTGCGGGTTGGTCATGCGGTACGGGTTGGCCATACAGTAAGGGTTGGCCATGTGGTGCGGGTTGGCCATGCGGTGCGGGTTGGCCATGCGGTGTGGGTTGGCCATGCGCTGCGGGTTGGCGTGCGGTACGGGTTGGCCATGTGGTACGGGTTGGCATTGTGGTACGGGTTGGTCATGTGGTACGGGTTGGCCATGCGGCACTGGCTAGCCATGCGTTACGGGTTGGCCATGCGGTGCGAGTTGGCCATGCGGTGCGGGTTGGCCATGCGGTGCGGGTTGGCGTGCGGTACAGGTTGGCCGTGTGCACTGGTTGGCCATGCGGTACGGGTTGGCCATGGGGTACTGATTTGCCATGTGGTATGGTTGACCATGCGGTACTGGTTTGCCATGTGGTACTGGTTGACCATGTGGTGCGGAAGAAGATCACGGATGGGACTTACGACAACATGAATAATGTGGGCAATATGATAGTCTACTCTTCGGAATAAAACACAAGGTTTTCTCTCTCTCTCTCTCTCTCTCTCTCTCTCTCTCTCTCTCTCTCTCTATTTCTCTCTCCATCCATATTCCCTTCATTCACCTCTCCCGTCTCCCTTCCTATATCTCTCTCCATCTCTATTCTATCTTCTCTCCCGTCCTATCTCTCGCCATCCTTTTTTCTTTCTCTCATATCCTCTCTCCCTATCTCTGTCTACCCCCCTCCTCTCTCTCTCCCTCACGCTCGCTCTCTCTCTCCCTCCATAGCTTTATTTTTTCCCTCTCTCCCTTCCAACCTTTTTCTCCTTCTCTCTACTAACTATCTCTCCATCCATCTTTATTTCTTGCCTCCCTCCTATTGTCTCTCCTAACCTACCCCTCTCTCTCTCTCTCTCTCTCTCTCTCTCTCTCTCTCTCTCTCTCTCTCTCTCTCTCTCTCTCTCTCTCTCTCTATCCTCGGCCTATGTTAACAGCTACCGTCTTTAGTCTAAACACCCCAAAACAATCAATAACGGTTGTTACTCACCTGCAAACAATCACCTGGGGTCCCTTAAAGCCGACAAACACACACCTCCGACGGTAAATCAAGGTAACGCCGAAACACCGTCGACACCACCAGCTCACCAAACACCATCAACCAACCACACATTAATGAAGTCACAAAACCAGTTGAACTTAATTTCCCATTCGAACGTTAGAAACAATCTGCCGTGCTATCAAACACACGCTGCGCAACAGTAGTACAACTTTAAGAAGGAAAACAACGAAGTGCCGAGAAGCGCCGGCGACGTTAGGGGCCCGAGAGAGCGCGTGATGGAGTGCTGGCTAAATATGTACTGAAATCCCGGCACGAGGCCGCGTCGAAAGACTGTTGACCGAGGGCGAAAAACCAGACAGCAGGCTCACTTCAACACCTTGCTGTCCGCTGTTTTATGTCACAGACTGCTCCCGTCACCCATGGTTCCTCATTCTTAACTCCCTCTATCGCAAGTCGAAAGTACGTTAACTCCTTTCTTGAACTAGTCGTTAGTTCTTCTTAAGTCAGTAATTTAATGCCTTTCTATGGCAAGTTTTTAGTAATTTAACTGCTTTCATTTGCATATCATTAGTAAACTTCTCTCTGTCGATAGTACTCTTAATCTTTCTGTCGCTAGTACTTTAAATCTATCTGTGTGCAGCCGTTCTTACTTTATCGATAGTGTAGTGAGTGTTACTGTAACATGCTTGGTCTAAAACACTTGTTACTGTTACTTTATCTCCGGCAGTTGTTACTTACCTGTTAAATTTATCTCTAGTAGCTGTTAGTTTAGCGATTCTTACTTTATCTCTAACAGTTGTTACTCAAACTCTGCTTCCAACAGGTATTAATTTAGCCCTTTACTGTCTTTAGTCTAGCAGCTGTTACTATAGCTCTTTACTTTATCACCAGCAGTAATTTATTTAATCTCTAGCCGTTGTTTACGTGATCCCCAAGAGTCGTTATTGTATGTCCGAAAGTTCCTACTTCAACTCCGTCTCCACGAGTCGTTACTTTATGTATGTCAGTTCCTACTTCAACTCCGTCTCCAACAGTTGTTACTTTATGTCCGACAGTTCCTACTTCAACTCCGTCTCCAAATATTGTTACTTTATGTCTGACAGCTATTGTTTCAACTCCGTCTCCAACAGTTGTTACTGTATGTCTGACAGTTCCTACATCAGCTCCGTCTCCAACAGTTGTTATTGTATGTCCGACAGTTCCTACTTCAACTCCGTCTCCAACAGTTGTTACTTTATGTTTGACAGTTCCTACTTCAACTCCGTCTCCAACAGTTGTTACTTTATGTATGTCAGTTCCTACTTCAGCTCCGTCTCCAACAGTTGTTACTTTATGTTTGACAGTTCCTACTTCAACTCCGTCTCCAACAGTTGTTACTTTATGTATGTCAGTTCCTACTTCAGCTCCGTCTCCAACAGTTATTACTTTGTGTCTGACAGTTCCTGTGTCAACTCCGTTTCCAACAGTTGTTACTTGAGAATCAATAGTTGAAGCAGGTCGAAGATTGTATCTGTGACGTGTACAGAACAGTTATGAAAGGCAGTGTTCCTGAAATCAAGAGGGGTCGATCAGCACAAAGATACACTCAATGAAGTAATCGCGTATTTAAAAAGCAACAACATTAACCAGTAAGCTTTACTAGGACATAATGGCAAGTAACAAAATGAACGTTGCGGCCAAAGTCTTCGTCAGCACAAGAAAAAAAAACATATACAACTTCATGGTGTACTCTACACGAACATTTTTTTTTCGTTCGCTCACTTTGAACTCAAGCGTTGTCCATGCACGAGCTACTACGTCTAGTGCACTGGACTGATTTTGCGTGTGGATTAGTTTTCCCTATTAGCAGTGTCCCTCGCCATCAGGCGGAACCGACTCTGACTTCTGAGGTACTAGTAATGTACGTCTCCCAAGTCAAGGACGAGAAGTCAACATTTTAGTCCACATCACCGCTGTAGGGGTTGAACCCGCCACCGAAGTGCTTTTAACCACTCGACCATGCTAACCTCCACATGAACATATATACTTTTGACAGTAAAAAGAAGTCAGTTTAGCGCCAATACGACATTTCTCAGTGATTTTAATGCCAATATGAAAGTTCCTAGTGGTTTTAATGCCAATATGAAAGTTCCTAGTGATTCTAATGCAAATATAACATTTCCTAGTGATGTTAATGCCAAAATAACATTGGCTAGTAATTTTTATGTCTATATGACAATTCCAAGGGATTTTAATGTAAATATGACATTTCCCAGTGATTGTAATGCCAATATGACATTTTCCAGTGATTTTAATGCCAATATGACATTTTCCAGTGATGTTAATACCAATATGACATTTCTACTGATTTTAATGCCAAAATGACATTTCCTATTTATGTTAATGCTAATATGATATTTCCTAGTGATTTTATGCTAATATAGCATGTCCTAATGATTTTAATGCCAATATGATATTTCCTAGTGATTTTAATGCCAAAATGACATTTCCTAGTTATGTTAATGTCAATATGACATTTCCTAGTGATTTTAATGCCAATATGACATTTACTAGTGATTTTAATGCCATTATGAAGATTCATATTGATGAGTAGTGACATATTTATGACAGGGAAGAGGATATGTCTTGTCAGCGACGAGTGGTCGGAGTAGAGCTGGTAATGACATCTGAACATTGAAGTATTGGCACTGAAACAGTCTGTCGAGGACAATCGAATTTGAGAAACCTGGTGATGAAGTTTGTACAAAGATTGCTGCGAAGATCGAATTGACGGTGTTTTTTGTTTTCATAAAATGTAAGCACATTGACAAGTACCATACTTGTAGAAGTAGAGATTAGATGACACAAAACATACCATACTTGTAGAAGTAGAGATTAGATGACACAAAACAATGGAAAGCTGTCATTTTTGTTTAGTTCACTGGCTTTGAACTCAAGCATAGTCTATACACGAGCTGATACTTATAGTGTACTGGACTGATTCTTTGTATGTGAATTAGCTTTCTTTATTACCAGTGTCCCTCGCCATCAGGCGAACCCACTCCGACTTCACAGGTACTTGTAATTTAGGTCCCCAAGTCACGTTCGAGAAGATTGTTTAGTCCAACTGACCGGTGAAGGGGTGGAGCCTGCTACCTTGGAACAACAACTAGAAAAGACATTTTCATGGAAGTGCAAAATGTTTTCCAAGTCTGTAACCTTCAATGGAATCAGCCTCAAGGTATTACAGGTGATGGAGGTAAAGTCATGGCTGGAGTGAGGAAGGGTCTGATGGGGCAGATCGTGACTCGGTTGAAAGATTTGCAAATTCCGTGAGCTCTGTTCATACACTGCATCATACATCAGCAAGCACTCTATGGG
This sequence comes from Cepaea nemoralis, assembly GCA_014155875.1. Classification (NCBI taxonomy): domain Eukaryota; kingdom Metazoa; phylum Mollusca; class Gastropoda; order Stylommatophora; family Helicidae; genus Cepaea; species Cepaea nemoralis. Next base: position 624,892 of record JACEFZ010003886.1, read on the forward strand.
AAAGGCTTTGATATTTCTTGTGTACTGAAACCCGTCGCTTCTGCTGTGAATTTCATTCGGGTACATGCCCTCAATCAACGTCAGTTCCAGGTTTTTCTTGAAGAAACTGATTTCAGTGAGATGGCTCAGCTACGGTAATGCCCTGTTTCGTTTTTACAACCTCCGAAACGAAATAGATGTTTTCCTCACTGAAACAAGATAGAGCTGATCCACAGCTGTCAGATCCTACCTGGCTTTCAAAGTTGTTATTTTTGGTGGACATCACACCCCACATGAATGAACTTAATGTGAACCTTCAGGGAAAGAATAACCTCGTCTGTGATCTCTGCAGAATCATCAAAGGATTTCGGAGAAAGCTGTCATTGTTTGAAGCACAACTGGAATGAGAAAACTTTTCTCATTGTCACCGTTTCAACGGATTTTGCGCTACAATCGCCAAAGATGTCAACCTCGATTTTCCAAAAACACAAAAACAAAAACAAAAATTTATTCGAGACTTGAAAAATCATTTTTTGAGAGATTTCCAGATCTTGACAGAATTGGGAGTGACATTCTTTTGTTCCATAATCCGTTTGATTGTAACCTTGATGATGTGTTAGTTGAACTACAGTTGGAGCTCATTGATTCTCAAGCAAATGACTTGTTGATAAAGAAGTATAGAGAAGGAAAATATGTTGAATTTTACCGCTGCTTACCTGATGTTGAGTTTCCGAAACTGAAGAAATTTGCCGCTAACATGGCATCAGTATTTTTAATACCTTATGTCTGTGAGCAAACATTTTCCAAACTTAAGTATGTGAAGTCAACACATCGAACGAGATTGACTGATGAACGTTTGAAAGCAATTGTCTTGATTGGGCGCAGCAATTCCAAAACAAACATTGATGATATTTTGAAAGCAAAATCTGAATTTCACAAATCTCACTAACCTTTTTTTTTCTGCTTCGTTTGTGAGATTCGGATATTTTCATAGTAGGTCTAACGTAACTATCTTTTTGCTAACGTCGCCTTCTTTGATAATTCTTTTTTTTTTTAGCAAATACAAATGTTTTTTTTTTTTTTTTTTTTTTTATTTTTTTTTTTTTTTTATTTTTTTTTTTGCATTTCACGCCACTCATCAATGATTAACTTAGTTTTATTTTTTTCCTTTTTTTTTCTTGTTTCCCAAATCTTTCGTTCTCATTTGCAAGTATTGTTAGATTTAAATGCATATCCTTTACAGGACGTTTGCAGTCAACACCAGTATATTTTGCTGTTGTTGATATCTTGGCAAGTTTATGTTCAGTAGTTTGCCATTGCTTTCTGAACGACCCGCACTCTAGTCATAGCATTAAAATCCAGCGCAACGCGATTTGCTGCCAAATCGCGCGCAGCTGTGTTTCGAACGAGGGTATTCGGGATTACGAACCACTTTCGTAATACCTTTGCCACGGAGCCGGCTCAAGTATTGTACAAAATGAGTATGTGGCCCGCGCTCGTCAATTTGTCAGTTATCCGGCCCGCCGTGAAAAATAATTGTTGACCCCTGATCCTAGAAGAAGCAAACCTCGCACAAATGCTGACACACTGACCATTGAGGTGCGTAACTAGGTGTGGTGCATTCCCTTTGAAAGAGAAACGAAGAATAGGAACAAGAGGAAGAAGTAAACGTGAAATGGAAGAGAAAGGAACAAAGAAGGAAGAAATAGGAAAGAAGAAGAAGGACGAGGACGGAAGGAAGAAAACGGAAGGAAGAAGACGGAAGGAAGAAGACGGAAGGTTTAAGACGTTAAGAAGAATGAAGAATATGGAAGGAAGAATAAATAATAGGAAGGAATAGAAAGAGGAAGAAAGAAAAAGAATATTGAAGGAAGGAAGGAAGGAAGGGGAGGGAGTGAGGGAGGGAGGAAGGGAGGGAAGGAGGAAGGAAGCAAGGAAGGAACTGAGGGAGGGAGGGAGGGATGGAGGGAGGGAGGGGTTCGTCACAGATCTTTCTATGTGTACGGCAATAATTCCCTGACAGCCAATCATCAACTTGTCCCTCCAACATACAACAATGAACGCCAACAAGCCGCTTTTATTCAACGTTAATTCGGGAAGCTCGGGTGCAAACGAAGGAAAAACTGACAAATCTCAAAAACTACAAAACGGAGAAAATGTTGGCAACGGAAACAATTTTTAGGCTGTAATATGCACGCGAGGGAACAGTCCAGGCAATGATAGAAAAATAATATATGGACATCTGTGTGAGAGGAGTGCCCAGCTGGAGGAAGCCAGGATGCGGAGTTATCCATCATCTTTTTAAGTGTGCAGGGATTGTGTGACTCCCTTTGAATCTCCGGCATTGTTGTTGGGTAGGTGGTGGTGTCTTCCTGTATATGTTGGTGGTCTTGCGGGAATCTCTAGAGTTGTGTCAATCCAACATCACTTACATCATCATCATCATCATCATCATCATCATCATCATCATCATCATCATCATCATCATCATCATCATCATCATCATCATCATCATCATCAATATCATTACCATCATCGTCAATATCGTGACCTTTATTATCATCATATTCATCTATAGCATCGTTTGTAATATCATCATCGCCATCAATATCATCATCATCACCATCAACATCATCTGCACCTTCATCATTATCATTTTCAATATCATTTTTAACATCATCATCATCATCATCATCATCATCAGCATCAGCATCATCATCATCATCAATATCATCTCCACAAATAGCAGCATCACCATCAATAGCTACATCTCAATCATCATCACTGTGACATTTTTAATGTCTACGCCAATCAACAACATTTTAAATACAGAATGAAAATAGATCCAACTGTTCACAACGTTACAGCAGGAAACTCATGTGTTTTTAAAGATAACATAATTGCACACCTCAACGTTAGGAGATTGACAACGGATAAAAATTAAAATTGCCCACACTGTTGAGAAACAACACATGCGGAGCAGCTGCGCGTCTGACGTCAGCGAGCTGAGGAGTTTGTTGGTGAAAGTCTGTCACGTAGGAGACTGCTGCACCTACCAGAATGACATAATTTTTCGCACCTGAAGGTCCAGCTCAGAAGCCAATTCAATTGGTACGGGAAGACTAATTAAAATTAACATAAGTTATGTTAATTATATAAGCTCAGGAAACGTCAGCAGAAAATTCCAATACTGGGCGCAATCGGCCGAGATTCTTTGACAAGAAAGGATGTATATTCAGTTGGAAAGATTTGTGTGGGAAATTTTTTAGTCTTGAAGATATTGGTAAGTTGGCGATAATAATGAATAGATTTGGATTAGTAGATAGAATAGAAGGAGCTGAATTTATAGAAAGGATTCTTTATGATAATGGCAGAAGAAATAGAAATAGAAAATTACTCAAAGATGTAAGTGATTTTTTCTTTGACATAGCATATAGAATGACTATTTTCTGGTTCAGGTCATGCCCTTTATGAGGGAAGATCTTCCTATTCACTACTCATTCAGAGTCTTAATGTGCAGCTTTTGTTTTAAATGTTGCATATCCCTTGTAGGACGTTACAGTCAACTCAAGCATTTTTAGCTGTTGTTGATAAACTGGGCAAGTTTTTACGTTCAGTAGTTTGCCATTGCTTTCTGAACGACCTGCTCCCATACCAACAGGTTATAACACAGCGCGACATGGTCTGCTGCACAAATCGGTCGTGGCTGCGTTTCGAACGTCTGGTAAGCGGCTCACGAACCGCGTTCGCAAGCCTTTGGCCATTAAGACCGGCAGCTTACGATTAGGAAAAGAACTAACATGATACTTTTTCTAAAATATTACTAATATTCTTGTATAGATGATACTTTTCCGAACTGTCATTTACAATCTCTTTTTGTCAATATGAAAAAAGAATGAGCTTCTTTGTATGTATATATATATATATATATATATATATATATATATATATATATATATATATATATATATATATATATATATATATATATATAGTAATTATTTATAACAGGGAGTGTTCTCTTTTTCATGTTGATTTATGTAAATTTTTGTGGTATTAAATGTGATATTGTTCCATAAATTTAACATCAACTCTAGAGGATAGCAGAATGTGGCATGGAAACAACACGCATCAAGTTATCCAGGGTGAGCTTCCTCCTCTCTTGATTGTGGTGACTGTCCTGGCTCTCTTGACCCTCTACAGGAATCATCAGTAACGGCCCCATCAGCATCAATATGATGACCAGTATCACTAACATCATTATTAATATCATTATCGCCATCTATAGCATCATCATCAGCATTACCATCAATATCATCATCACCATCAAAATCACAATCAATATCATCATCAACAATGTGATCATCATCATTATCAATTAATATAATCATTCTTATCAACACCATCAATATCATCACCATAATCAATATTATCATCATAATCATCAATATCATACTTATCAACAAATTCGACCCAATGTGTATACGCCGTGAGTGTGCTTATATACGCCATCAGTGTGTGTATACGCTAGCCTACAGGACACCCTTAGGCAAGGCGGAGCACCCGTTTAGCTTTCCGATCAGGGCTACGTGAAGCCATGGGTGCAGATAGTGGAAGAGGTTGAAGAGCAGCTGACAGATAGTTGTAAGTTATGGTCTCCAGCTTCACGACAGTAGGCAGTGGATCTCTTTTTTGAGCGGAGAAAATGGCTACGGTCATTGACCAGTGTGGTCATGTTAAGAAGAAAAGCAATGGCAAACTACTTTCTTTACAGATGCCAAGAAAGTTATGTTTTGCGATCTCATCGGAAAATAATAGAAACGGCGCAAATGGGTGCTCCATAGGAGCAGTCTCGCCCGGTAGGGATAGTCATGTGCACCAGGTGACCCCAGACCGTCAGCAAGCTACTGAGTGCAGAAGATTACTGTCATTGAAAGTAGGAATTTGGATGCTAAAACAATGAGAGCAGATGGAAAATTGGATAACATTGTCGCGAGATTGCCATGAGTTAAACAGATAAATTTACCGACGTTTGCTGGGCGTATATTTTCTGGGCCCACAACAGTCGTACTAACAGAGTAAACACAGCTGCACAGGTTACATCAGGTCAGCCCATATACACATTTGGTGGTGAGTGAAAAGGAATGGATACACCGCGTTGGCAGTTTGTACACATTTAGAATTACATAGCCTTGCCCGGCGCAGTAGATGGAACAGCCCTGTCTGTCACTTATACTGCCGGACATCAGACGGAAATGGCTGCTGGGATTGTCACCACTGAACAGAAGATTGACAGTTTGTCAACAGTCAGAGACAAACCGGAATTGGCAGCGAGAGACAGGAAAACAGTGCATCTGTCAATTCTTGGTTTCCGGCACATCGAGAAGTTGACGGGGTTATTTGCAACTCTTTGTGGGAGTATACAGAAATTCGCTGGCTTGTTTTGAGAATCTAAACAATTACTGACAACTCTGACAGGACTAAAGCCAGGAAAATAGTTCTTGACTGGGGTAGTTTGCCATATAAACTCGAGTTGGGACCAGCTAGGGAGGACTTGAAATTATGCTTTAGTCAGAGTGCCAGGGCACGGCAGCGCCTAGTGGAAATAATATCTACCGTGTGTTAATTAGGGACTTAATTTTACACGTGCCTATAATGGCAGATGTAGATATGATTGATAGGACTGCAGTAGTGCCATTTAAGGTATAACCTATTATAATATATTCGTTATAATTACTTTAGGCAGTAGCCTTGTTAACTATAGTGTGATGATTAGCACTGTTAGTGGAAACTAGCTAGAGTAGGGAAGTGATACTTGGCTCGGTTAGCTAGAATAGATTAGTGAAGTGTTGATAAGCTTTACTAGTTGAGTAATGAAGGATAATTGGGATCTTCCCGTAGGTGTCCCTGGTGGGCGGGGTTCCGCATTCTGTTTGCTGATATTTTTTCTTTGTCATAGCCTGATTCGACTCTAGGTGGGTAGCTAATCTGCTCTATGACTAAGTCTAGTTAGCTAAAGATCATTAAGCAAGGTGATAGGCTTACACTCAGCCGAAGGTATCAGTGACTAGTACTATCACCAGATGTGTTGTTTCTATCCTAGGTTCCCTACCAGATCCAAGGAAACTCTACAAGTTTTGGGAAAGAATTAAAAAACCCTTTCTGAAGAACACCAGTTCAACCATCAATAAAGTGCAGACAGAACGTAACTGAAAGCTAAAAGCAGGTTGATTCACCAAAGTGAGGGATGCGTACTGATGCACCACACAGCATCAGACAGTAGTAACGAACCGAGAACCGGCTAATAGTACCTAGTGTTAGTACAGTAACAATTAACATTAGTAATTAGCACTTATGAACTGAGTGGTTCGATGTGCAACGAGGATGATCTGTTAACTAACTAACTAACTAACTGCGTACACACTGCAAAAGACTTGTGCAGTTTGTTTAGGAACATTAGGAACGGACATTGTGTAGAGTGCAACCGGTCCCTGATTAACTCTTAATACCACCGGTGTCTATTTCGGATGTTCATGAAATTGGATTACCAGAGGTCTACAGAGGCAAAGCATTATCCGGCAAGATGGTTCCGGCAACGGGTGAGACGTACTTGTTCTGACGTAACGTGCTGTGGTCTATCTTTGCTGTGATCAGCTGACTGAGTTGATGTCTGAGAGACAGAGTCTACACACTTTATAGAACACGTCACACATTTTCTTCGCATACACGTCTCATACACGTTACACTTTTATTTTAATAAATTACTCTTTATTAATTTCTAGAAGCAAGAGTTGTTGAGTATGTTGCGTTGGGGAAGTATGAGAAGGGGGCATAGTACGACAGTGTGAGAGTGATAGGAAAAGGTGTCCATAGGCTGATGGAGTGTGTTGGACGGAAGCTGGTGGATTCTCCAGAATATTGAGAGGGAAAAAAATAATATTATAATGTGGGTGTCGGATCTCCTCACTCCAGGGACGACACTTTAAAGGAGGACACGACATTATTGGGGGCTCGTAAACGTGATATTTGGACAGTGGGATCTCTCGTAAACGTGATCTTTGGACAGCGGGATCTATCGTAAACGTGATCTTTGGACAACGAGATCTCTCGTAAACGGGATCCTTGGACAGCGGGATCTCCCGTAAACGGAATCCTTGGACAGCGAGATCTCCTGCAAGCAGGAACCTTTGACAGTGGGATCTTCTGACAACGTGGTCTTTTGACACGGGATCCTTAGTTATAAGAGGGAGATATCATTTTGGAGAATCCAGCTAGAGTGAATGTGGATAGGGGTTAGGACTAATATCTTACCTGTTCACACTTCACACGTCTGCATAGGTCTGTGGTCCTGATTCTACTCTTGTCACTGAGTGAATGTACTGTGTGTGGTAATATCTAGATTTATAGTACTTGTTCATATATCTGTATAGTAATTTGCAGTTATATTGTACTAGACCTGCTAGCTTACCTCTCTGTATAATGGCCACCCCTAAACTTAGCACGTTAGAATTAAAGGCAAAGGGGGAAGAAATGGGATTGGCTGGGTCTTCTCTAACGGATTACATACAGGAAGTGGAGAGAGAGTATCGTCAAGCAGAAAGGGATGATCGAAAGGCCGAGCTGGAATTGAGAAGGATGGAGTTGGAACAAGCAGCTAAGAAATTGGAAGCTGAGCAAGCAGCTAAGAAATTTGAAGCTGAGCAAACAGCTAGGAAATTAGAAGCTGAACAGGAAGCACAGAAAAGGGAGCACGAGTACCGGATGAGGGAACTCGAGTTGAAGAGTCAATCTAATGGAGAAACTGAGGGAGCAGTTGGAGGTTCCTCCATCCCAGGATCAACACCAGTAGGTGGACATGGGTACCATGCTATGAAGTTTCCTTTAGCGGTCTACGAGGAGGACAAAGAGAAGATTGATCAATACCTTCAACGCTTCGAGGCTATGTCAGTTGCTATGGGTCTGGAGCGTAACAAATGGAATCTTAAGCTATCCCAGGGATTACGAGGGACGGGATACGAGGTTTATACTCGCCTGCCACCAGGACATGAGAACAATTATGATGAGTTAAAGACGGCTCTGCTGAAACGATTCGAGGTTACGTCACATACCTACCGGAAAAAATTTCGAGCAGCGAAACGAGAACCGGGAGAGTTGTTTGCCGCCTACAGTTTGCGTCTTAAATCTTATCTCCATAAGTGGATGGATTTGGCTGGGTTCGCACATGACTATGAGAGTCTGGAAGAGCTCATGGTGGTCGACCAGCTGAAGAAGCAAATGTCTAAACCTCTCAGGACGTTCCTGGGAGAACAAGGAGCGGAACGTATTGACCTCGTGAATAAATTAGCAGAACGGTTCGTCGAGGTACATGGGGAGGCAGGGGAAAACCTTTCCACCAACACCAAAAGTCAAGAGAAACATGACAAGAAGAAAGCCAAAAACTCAGGAACCAAAAAGTGGGAACCTTATGTGCAAAAATCAGAGGATAGTTCAGAGAAGAAGAAGGAGGGAAGCAAGAGCACTTCAAGCTCTACACCTAAACGACCGTGGTCGGAGAAGTGGTGTTCAATTTGTAAGTCACCCTCTCACAATACGAGGGACTGCAAATCGAAGGCTAAGAACCCTCACTTTGCAGCATGTCAAGTGACTTCCAAGGAGGTTGTCACGGAAAATGCCAAGGTCAACAAGGAAGCTCGCCACCAGGAGAGCTCATTCAAGTCCGACAATAGAAAATCTAGGACAGGGAAATGGTGCAACCAATGTCAGTCAAACACGCACAATGCTATTGACTGCAGGGGAAAGTCAGGAGACACTCAATTCGTCGTGTGCTCAGGGAAACCTAAGGTGGAGCCCACCGAACAGGTCGAGGCCGAGGAAGAGACTCCAGACCAGGAAAAACCACCTGTAGTGGAATTGATAGAGGTTAACGGTCGTCAAGTGGAGTGTTTATACGACACAGGACTGGACGGGGAGGCCGTGATTTCTGCGGATCTGGTACATCCAGAACAATTCACAGGTGAGACATTGGATATACAGCCTGCACAGAAGAGTGCTGTAACCATGAAGTTGCCCATTGCTAATGTGGATTTTCGGTCAAGGTACTGTCACCGGCACCATCAAGGCCGCTGTATTGACCGATCCCATTTTTCCAGTCATCCTAGGTTGCCGGTATGTCTTTCTGGGAATGCCCAGGGAGCCAATCCATATGGGAGCAATGCAGACTCGCTCTCAGACGAAAACGGAAGAGGCAGACGCAATTGTGACTAACCCAATGCCGGGGGAGCTACGAACTGCCCAGAGTGAGGATGATACTTTACGTCCTTGCTACAAAAAGCTGCAGAAAAGTGCTGATCCACCAGGACGGGGGCAGTACTACATGAAGAATAGGATACTCTACAGGAGAGCAGGAAGGGGAGACAACCTATACGGTCAGTTGGTCGTCCCGAAAGCTCATCGGTCCCAGATTCTTCATATGGGGCATACCATCTCCTTTAGTGGACACATGGGTATTGCCGCCACCATGCAGCGGATTTCCTGCCACTACTATTGGCCGGGAATGACAGATGATGTGCGTCGGTATGTGAAGTCATGCCCTGAGTGCCAGAGGGTGGCACCGAAACACTGGACAGCACCGGTGGTGTTGGGTGAGATGCCCATCATGAACTCTCCTTTCGAGAGGGTAGCCATCGATATCGTGGGTCCACTTCCCAGGACTAGGAAGAGGAACATGTATATACTCACAATGGTGGATTGCTGTACAATGTGGGGTGAGGCGATACCGTTGACCACGATTGACTCGAAAAGAGTGGCGGACGCACTGATGGAGGCCTTTACCAGATTAGGCTTTCCGGATCAAATTCTGACGGATAATGGATCTCAGTTTTGTGGAAAACTCATGGAGGAGGTATTTAGGGTGTTTCACTCTAACCACATACATACCAGCCCTTACCACCCTCAAGCCAATGGACAAGTAGAGCGTTTCAACGGCACGTTGATGACAATGCTCAGGAAACTAGCGCAGGAAAAACCTGATAGGTGGGATGAATATATCCCAGCAGCACTCTTTGCCTATCGGGAAGTTCCTCATGGCTCAACAGGACTACCACCCGCTACGTTGCTGTTTGGTCGTCCAATCAAAGGACCGTTGGAAGCCATGTTGAGGAGTTGGACTGAAGAGGGGACGTCAGAAGAAGTGATCTCATCCTATCAATACGTGGAGGAACTGAAAGAAAAACTCCACAAGGGATGGACTCTGGCAAATCAAAACTTGAAAAAGGCCAGGAAAAGACATGCGGCTTACTACAACCGTAGGTCTAAAGAAAGATCTCTAGAGGTAGGAGATAAAGTCTTGTTGTTACTCCCAACGGGAAACAACAAACTGGAGATAGGTTGGCAAGGACCATTTCCCGTGGAAAGGGTAATATCCAGAACCAACTATCAAATCCGGATCCGGGGAAAGTCGAAGATTTTCCATATCAATCTCTTGCGGAAATACGAAGAGAGACCCGGAGACAAGGCAGCTCACCTCATGGCAATGGCTGTTGCAGTGGAGACAGAAGTGGGAACCAACGAGGGCAGGGAATATCCCTTGGTACACCCGGAAACCTATAGGGATGTACAAGTGAACCCTGATCTGACCTCACAGGAGAGGGAAAAGATAACCCAGGTTCTCAAGTCTCATAAGGAGATACTGACTGATAAACCAGGACGAACGAGGTTGGTGGAGTTTGAGATGACTTTGACCACACAGGAGCCGGTTCGTCAGAAGGTTTACCCAGTGCCATTCTCTAAAGAAAAGGCCCTGGAGGAGGAAATAAAAAAACTGCTGGAGGATGACGTGATTGCACCATCCACATCCCCATACAATGCGGGGGTAGTTTTGTTACGCAAACCAAGTGGAGAACACAGGTTGTGTATAGATTACCGACTGCTGAACAGTCATACACAGTTTTAGGTGGAACCTTTGCCGAATCCAACTCAGTTATTCGCTAGGCTCCATAAGGCTTGGTACTTTTCAAAGGTGGATCTGAGTCGGGGGTACTATCAGATACCAGTCAAACCGGAGATTCGACCACTGTTAGCTTTCAGTACACCCAGTGGACACTACGAATTCAAGGTCATGCCCTTTGGACTCAGCAATGCACCTAGTGTGTTTACACGCATGATGAGGACTTTACTAGATCCGTTACAGGATCCGTCCATCATCTCATTCATGGATGATATTCTGATTTCCAGTGACAGCTTGGATGACCACTTACAGTACTTGTTCTGACGTAACGTGCTGTGGTCTATCTGTGCTGTGATCAGCTGACTGAGTTGATGTCTGAGAGACAGAGTCTACACACTTTATAGAACACGTCACACATTTTCTTCGCATACACGTCTCATACACGTTACACTTTTATTTTAATAAATTAATCTTTATTAATTTCTAGAAGCAAGAGTTGTTGAGTATGTTGCGTTGGGGAAGTATGAGAAGGGGGCATAGTACGACAGTGTGAGAGTGATAGGAAAAGGTGTCCATAGGCTGATGGAGTGTGTTGGACGGAAGCTGGTGGATTCTCCAGAATATTGAGGGGGAAAAAAATAATATTATAATGTGGGTGTCGGATCTCCTCACTCCAGGGACGACACTTTAAAGGTGGACACGACAAACATCAAACAAGAAATGGGAAGAGAGAATGTTAATATATTAGGACTGTGTGAGACGAGATGTAAAGGGACAGGGATTAAGACATCGGAAGGTTTTAAGATTGTATATTCTGGAGAAGAGGAAAGTCAAAGAGGTGTAGTAATTATCTTGTCTGAAAACATCAAAATCTATTAAGGGATATTAGACAGTGTTCCACACGGTTCTATTGGTAAAATGAATCAGCAGACCTTTTAACATAAACATCATTCAAATATATGCCCCAACAGGAGAAAGTAGTGAAGATAGTGTAGAGGAATGTTATAATGACATGGAGAATGCTTTAAAGAAATGTAATTATTCAGAAATAAACATCATAATGGTGACTTCAATGCGAAAGTAGGGAATTAAGGTGATGGATGCACAGTAGGTAAACATGGTTTCGTAGAACGAAACAAGAGAGGATACAGACTTATAGCACGGGCAAAAGAAGATGAACTGATTGTCGGAAAGACCTGGTTTAAGCGACATCGCAGACGATTATGGACATGGAGAAGTCCTGACAGCAGGATTAGAAACCAGATCGATTATATCCTGATTAACAGAAGGTTTCGAAATGCGTTAATAGTCGCAAAACGGTTCCAAATGCTGATTGTTACAATAATCACAGATTGATTATAGGCACATTAAAGGTAAAGTTAAAGAAAGTCAAGTATATACCAGGAAACACTAAATATGACTTGTGTGCATTAAAAATTGACAAAGAAATATATGACAATTTTAACATAGAAGTAAAGAACAGATTTAATATATTGTTTGATCTGGAGATCTTATTTCAAGATGTGGATGATCAATGGGAAATGTTGAAGAATGTTATCAATTTGGCTGCAGAAACAACTATCCCAAGTAGATGGACTGCATCCAAGTAGACGGACTGCATCCAAGTAGACGGACTGCATCCAAGTAGACGGACTGCATCCAAGTAGACGACTGCATCCAAGTAGACGGACAGCATTCAATTTAACGGGCCCTGTCTACTGGTAGTAGGTTTTCCTTCTTAATTTTGCCAGAGCCACTTCCTCGCAGCTTACTCTGATTTCCAAGTACCTTGACATGTTTAACGCTTACAACTTTTACTCGGAACCTCCTATTTTTTGCACTTGTCCGAGATGTCTAGACATCCGATCTCACTATCAAAGAGATCTGTAGGCCGTGTTATATTAGAATCCAGCGGTTCTTATACGGATTCCCAACTCCATGCTGGGATTTCAACCAGGACGACTTCTTAACCTGAGACGGGCGCTGTAATCCACGGCTAAGAGTGCCAGGCTTCGCTGTTGAAGACTGCCGGCCCAAATGACGCACCGACCAATAGCTAGATATGACGGAGAATCATCATCATCAAGTGCCCTGCCAGCAGGCGTAGCCGTTCATGTCTCTCCATAGATCTCAGTCCTTGGTGTTCTGGATCAACTCTGTTGATGACATTCCTCCATGCCACTGTCTCAACCCATCCAGCATCTTTTCTCTTGGTCTGCGTCTTCCTTTCTTCTCGTTGATATTTCGAGTTGTCACGATGTTCTCCAATGCTTCTCTTATCACATGACCAAAGAAAGCTGTTGGTCTCTTTCTTACTGTTGTATATTTCTTTCAGGCAATCGTCGTTAGATGCTCAGGCAGTCCAAGGAATTCGCAACATTCTTCTTAGGAACCACATCTTTATCGCTTCCAAGTTCTTCCTATTTTGATCATTTACATTCCAATATTCACGGTCATACAGCAAAATAGGTTCTGTATAGCACAATCGTTGGAAGTTACTGGCAATCCAAGAAATTCGCAACATTCGTCTCAGGAACAAAATCTGTTGCTTCCAAGTTCTTCCTGACAAATTCTTCTCCAACAGCTGACAAGAAACACTACAATCATCCAAAACAATACCATATATTTCCGCGATGATCACAAATGCTCAGACAAAGACTAAAATAATGACTGGCATAGTTAGGCATAATAGGATCAAGCATGCCCCTAAACTGCCCTTAACACATCGCAACATTTCTGGGATGCCTTCAGAAATCACGTGATCGACCCAAGTTTAGTAATTTAATTACTTGGCTCCTACACACGACAAGACGACGCCCTTTTGTTGACATTTTTATATCAGGCGATTGGTTAGTCAGGTCACGTGTCTAATCCCAGAGCCCAGAAATGAAATCTAAGAGCACTGATGGAAATCCCGAGAGTTTCTCCCTTCGAGTTTGGAACAAACGATTACTTGGAGGGAATTTCCGCTAGCCTCTAAGGGTTAAACTGGATAATTCGATTTGATCCGCTCTGACTGAGTTAAGGATGTGGAAAGTCTTGTAAAGAATATTCCCAGCTGTAAACAGAGAGGGTGGCATTCTGATTCGCGTAAAGGGCCACATTAACGTTGTCATTATTGAAATGCTGTGTGTAAATATTTAAGTACAATTTATATCATCGTATTTCTAAGCTTGATAACTCAGGCATAGTAAACTGTCAGTTCATCATCTCATCTCCTCTCATCTCATCTCATCTCATCTCATCTCATCTCGTCTCATCTCATCTCATCTCATCTCATCTCATCTCGTCTTATCTCATCTCATCTCATCTCATCTCATCTCATCTTGTTCCTCTTGTACCTTGCGATGTCGAGGTGAATAATAAACTGCGGAAGAGTGCTTGTTTATTGGCTTCATGTATCGAGATTCCCATAGACTGCTATTCCCTCTGTCAGCTGTTACAGGTAAATTTTATATGGTTTGTTATAAGTGAGATGTACAGGTAAGTTTAACGCAAGGCAGTGTTACCAGGATCATATCTTCAAACGAGAACAACTTCTAAGAAATGCAGAAAGTATAATGTAGACCTGCATGCTTTTTCATAGACAACTAATTCCCGTGACAGCGTTCAACATTAGAAATTGAGGAATATTATTAAGGCATTGACTGTCCTTCACATTTGATCTAATTTGAAACATTGTGTAACGAACAAAAGCAGCTGTCAGAGTAGCTGGTGAGACATACATTGAGGCGCATAGGGGAGTAAGACGGGACTGCAGTCTTCCCATTCATTCTTATTATAACATGCTGATGCGAGTGAGGGGTCATGTTTCGCCATCTCACACGATCACCAGAGTTGTAAGTGGTATTCGGGCTTGCGTGTTCAAGTGACAAAGACAGACTAGCAAAGACAAGACTCACAAAGGCAGACTCACAAAGACAGACTCACAAAGACAGATTCACAAAGGCAAGACTCACAAAGGCAAGAATCACAAAGGTAGACTCACAAAGGCAAGACTCACAAAGACAGACTCCAAAGACACTCATAAAGACAGACTCACAAAGACAGACTCACAAAGACTTACAAAGATAGACTCACAAAGGCAGGACTCACAAAGACAGACTCCAAAGACAGACTCATAAAGACAGACTCACAAAGACTCACAAAGATAGACTCACAAAGACAGACTTACAAAGGCATACGCAAAGACAGACTAACAAAAACACTAAGACAGTCACACATTTCAGCTTACCTGCGTGCCTTTGAAACCCTGATTTTCTTGAATGAAGCTGTCACAGCGCCTAAAGTCTTAATATCCAAGGATAAGGCTGTCACAGCGCCTGATGTCTGATAACCCAGGGATAAGGCTGTCACAGCGTCGGCAGTCTGATAGATTGATTGATTGATTGATTTAGGAATCTACATCACAGCATTCGGGGCATTCCCATAAGTGCTACGTCCCCATCCTCAGCAGCCAGCGAAGAGTTCCAACACTAATAGTACCAGTAGCAATCTGATTATATGTCCATCTCGCCTTTCCTCTGAGCGTTGAGCGTCGACCAGATCCCCTCGTCACTCCTCGCTGTCTCATTCTTGCCAGACCATGGTAATCCATTTGCTCCTCCGAGGTGTGCACGTGCTCCCACAAGGCCGCAACCACGTCTGCCTTGTCATGTATCAATACTCCACCAAGTTCTGCAGAGCCAGCCAATCTGTCCGCCTGTTCATTTCCCAGCACACCGGCATGCCCCGGAGAAAAGATCCAGGCGATGCTTGTCACCCGTGACCTCCGAAGCGAAGCAAGCCACTCCGCACGAAGCCTGCCCGTCCTCACCCTCGTCAGCATGCTTTCTGAGTCAGTTACAATCACGATGTGTGTGTGTGTGTGTGTGTGTGTGTGTGTGTGTGTGTCGTATTCTCCATCCAGCGGAGAGCCGCAGTGACCGCCTCCACCTCCATTCTTAAGCTGGATGTTGTGGTATCATATGCCAGGCTCTCCTGCCCCAAACGTCGACCATTGGCTTTGGCTATGAACCCCCAGCCACTTTTCTCACCTCTTGACACCGAACCATCTGTGTAGATAATCACATCACCCGAGTGAGCATTGTCCTGAATTAGTTGCTGGATTTCCACTTCCGTGGCCCCTGCTGGCCACTCCCTGCACTCCCGGCTTAATGTGATTATAACTCTGCACAATTCTGACTGCTCCGCTGGCACTCTGACCCACTCCTCTCCACGCCTAATGTTCTCCAAGGGGCACACCTGTCTGATCGTATCCTCTGCCTGAGCCATCCATGATTTCCCTCTTATCAGTCGCTGACCCTTAACTGCGTCCAGCGCCTCATGCAGTGGGTGGTCTGTGTCTGCAGCTACTCTGAGGTATGCCTTCGCCTGCATCACCTTGAGCCTACCAGCAACACTCGGCAGACCAAGGATGTAACGCATACACACTACTGGGGTGTCTCTAGTGCATCCCAGAATGACCCGCATAGCTTCGTTCTGTATGCGCTCTAACTTCACCAGCTGACTCTCTGAGACAGTGAGCAGACCTAATCCATAATCAATTACTGAGAGGATCAAGTGCTGGTATAGTGTGAAAAGCATTCTCTGCTCTGTGTCCATTGCAGCCATAGTTTTAAGTGCACTGAGTCCCTTTTGAGATCTTGTCACAACCGTCTCCACATGGTCCTTGAAGGATAGGCTCCTGTCAAATGTGATCCCCAGATACTTCAGTTTGTTCTCTCTGCTGACATTTCTACCATCTATCGCGAGGCTTGGGACATCCGCTCTCACAATCCTGTTGTCCAGAGAGCACCACAAAACAGCCGCCTTTTCCGGGTGGATGACAGCACTCATTTCAGTGCACCAGTCAATCACTTTGTCTACTGTCGCCTGTAGCTCCTGGGCTGTTTGCTCCCTATCTCTCCCCTGCCTATATGCAAGAATATCATCTGCAAATGTTAGTATTCTTCCAACCCCTGGTGCTTCTAGGTTTGCAATCTTGCTCGTATACACATTAAAGAGCACCGGTGAGACTGCAGATCCCTGTGGCAGTCCCGGGGTTAAAATATGTGGCTCTGAGGTCCATGCACCCAGACGGAGAGCAACCCGACGAGAGTGCAGGACGGCTGCTATCCAGTTCACCAACCAGGGATTGACCCCCTTCTCCATCAGTGCGGTCATCAAAATATCATATCGAACTCTATTGTACGCATCCTCGAGATCAAGCGCTGCCGCCATCGTTTCTTGTCTACTCTGGAACCCCTCATAAACGTCAAAGGCAAAAGTGGCTGCATTTGACTATGTATCTTTTCCTGGCCTGTAGCTCCCCAGGCCTCTTGGAAGAAGCTTCCCGCTTTCCAAAAACTCTTGCAACTTGACAGCGACTATCTTCTCTAGAACCTTCCCAAATGTATTTTGAAGGGTGAAGATTCTAAAGCCGCTAAGCTTTGACTGATCCTTGAATGGTTTTGGGAGAGGGATGAGATAGCTTTGCACCCAATCTTGCGGTACTGATGCTGTCCTAATGCTCTGGTTAAAGCAGTCGGTCATCTCCTCCAGGTCTGCATCGCTCAAACCCTTCGTGTGGCCATACCTGACCCCATCGGGCCCTGGTACCGTGTCTTTTGCCTTTTTCAAAATGTGTTTAACATCTCCCACCCGTATGATGTCTTCATACTGCATATTCTTCGTGATGCTAGATAACTCCTCTCTATTGCATCCCTGGTGTCCGCATCATTATGATTCGTCTGCTCTAAAAATCTCTGGAGAAATGCCTCCCCTTTCTCTTTGTATGTTGTCACGCGCACACCATTATCTCTATTAATTGTTCCCACTGTCATAGGCCGATCTTTTCTCTGCATTTGCCTGTGCAGTTTCCAGAATTTTCGCAGTGTTTTATCACCTCCAATCTCCTTCATGAAACATTCCCATTTTGCCTTTTTGGCCTCTGCAGCACAGCGCTTGAAAACCTCCACCTTGTCTTTCTTGACATTTTCGGCTGTGTCCACTTCCTCTCGTGAGCTTTGAAGTGTCTGTCGCACTTTCTTTAGCTGCTTCACTGCAGCTCTCTTTGCTTTCCAAGCATGATCTACTTCTGGGGTCCACCATGGGGGCTGCAAAAAGGGAGTTTTTACAGTCCTGTTGCATGCCCCTTGCCTGAGGTGTCCAAGAAGGCAATCGGTTCTCTCGTACCGGAAGGTCTTGCGCGCTCTCCCAGCTTTAACTTTCCTGGGTTTAGAGATCAGAACTGAGCATGGTATGTGATCACTCCCATGGTCATTCAAAACAGTCCACTTTACATCAAGGACTGATGACTGAGAGCCAAGTGCCAAGTCAATAGCTGTGTCTGCATCGCCAGGCCTCATTGCCATTCTAGTCGGTCTACCATCATTTATGCAGACCACATCGGAGTCCATCATGGCATCCGCAAGGGCAATTCCCTGTCGATTTTCTCCACTATTGTCCCAATCTCTGTACCTTGCATTGAAGTCTCCACATATAAGTAGCTTATCACCTGGTAATTCCTCCAGTTCCTTAAGCCAGTCCCAGTGTTCCTTTCTGACAAAACAGTCCACTGTGGTATATACATTTATGATGTTCCAACTTAGGCCACCAATCTCCATTTGTATACCCTGGACCTCTCTTGCACTGTGATTCCACTGACTCAAGTCAAGTACCACATGCTTCACTCCTTCCTTCACCAGCAGACCTTGTCCATGTCTCTTCTGCCCAGTAGGATTTATATAACTGGCATACCCAGCGCAATGGTATTTGTCTGTATTTAGCTCCTGGAGCATGAGGACATCAAAATCATATATTAGTCTCTGTCTGGCACTGCGACAATTCCAGTATCCCACTCTTACATAGTTGAAACCTAGTCTCTCCACTTTTCGTCTTGTTCTTCTGGCGCCTGCCCTCCTATTTCTATGCCGTCTTCTCACACCATTTCCTCGTCTTCTCTTCCTCACTCTCTCTTCGCTAGCCTCTGAGGGATGTGTCAAGCGCAGAGCACGTGCTCCGTAGCTCCGGCGACAAGTTTGGATATTGCAGGAAATAAAAGGTCACCCTAGCATTGCCTGCTTGCTAGGGAAGAGGCAGGGGATGTCCCGCAGGAGTCCATACGCCTGGTGCCGCCCCGCACGCCTGCTAGACGTCCAATGTTCATGACCAGTTAACCCATGACCATCCAGCTCCTTAGCACGTTGGTCCACCTTGAACTTGGGGGTTTATATTTGGAGTTTCCGTCTCCTAGATAGACTGCTGTCCAAAGCACCTACCCGGGAGAGGGGTTAGAGCGCCCCGACTCGCTTGGCAGGCACGTCTCCGAGCATATGAGGTATTTTCTAAGGATCTCAGATCCCACCCTGAGATCCCGCCTCACCCTCTGTGCCCACCGCCAGTTGGTCCGCGGCTGCTTATTCGATATTCGCAGCTAACCTCTATATCTAGAGACCGTTCCACGATCCGCCACCAGTGGACGCGCTGGGTCCGGGATGGAGCGCCAGCTTTACCCAGCTGCAGTCTGATAATCCAAGGATAAGGCTGTCACGGAGCTAACAATTTTATTATCCGTGGATAATGACACATCACTAAAAGTTTGATGATCCAAGTTCAAGGATGTCACATCGATAAAAGTTTGATGAATCTTGGCTAAGGCTGTCCCATCGCTAAAAGTTTCATAATCCGTAGTTTGATTTTGATGGTCTGTAACGTAATATATTCTGTTCAGCCAGAAACATACTGAGAGAAAAAAGAATACAGGGACAAAGGCTGTCTCAATGTTAGTGAGGTGACTGAAGTGAACAACTATGATTACAATCAGCTGAAAAGGTCACAGTGTTGAAGACGAGCCACTCCCTGAATTTTAATTTTAACATTAAACCATCTCTCCCATTTCCACTGTGGAAAGTTTCAACTATGGGAACATGTCAACGCTGTAATTATAAACAGCGACTTCAAAGAGACACCGCCTACACTGCCACGGAGAATTTAACGTCTACACCACGGATTGGACAGGCAGATAAAATTAAACCCCTCTACCCCCAATTTCAGACATGTCAACAACTCCTTACTATAGGAGTGACGTCCTGTTCACGCGAAAAAATGTTCACGCGAAAAAATGGAGAGGCAAAGGTTCTACATATTAACATAATTTATGTTTAAAAGATAGTCCCGAGGATGTTTCCAAAATAAAACAATACTGGCGGGCAGTCAAGAGAGATGAATTGACGGAACAGGAAATGTGACCCGTTCGGCTGTTGTTGTTGTGGTGTTGTGTTTTTGTTCAAATTCATAATGCCTTTTGGTAAGTTAAAAATCATATGAATAAGTATAGAACTAGTGCATCTCCGGGAAGGTTAACTAGGTCAACAAATGCCCGCAGAAGTCGGATGTGTCGGTCTAACGGCGCAAGAACGCAGCTGTGCTGTAAAAAGTCACATCGCAACCACGTCCGACAAAAAAAAACTCTGGACGAACGCAGAAGAAGAAGAAGAAGAAGAAGAAGAAGAAGAAGAAGAAGAAGAAGAAGAAGAAGAAGAAGAAGAAGAAGAAGAAGAAGAAGAAGAAGAAGAAGAAGAAGAAGAAGAAGAAGAAGAACTAGTGCATCTTAATGTATATAGAGTTTCTTTAAGAAGTATAGAGTAATCATAGGAAGAGAATAGGTGATTATGTTTTTTTACTTTCGGAGATAGTGACTGAATTTTATTCTTGTTCTATTCAGACGATATATTAGAGATGAACTTGACTTCCTCTAGTCATTCAAATTTTCCACAGGAACTATCATGAGGCTGTTCTATAATATCACCTGTAGTTATATAGATGACATTTTCTTGGGAGATCTCTTATAACTTCTTTGTCTCTATATTCAGAGGAGACTATGTTTCTTTATATGTGTATTCAGGTATGGAGAATTAATAGTGAAGTTATTTATAGATGTACTAGCTGACCCGGCCCGGCTTCGCCCAGTCCTTGGTGGGGAGCATCTCATTTAATTCATATAAGTAGTCATATAAGTTCCCGTTCCCGTTACCGACTGTCTGTCTGTCTGTCTGTCTGTCTGTCTGTCTGTCTGTCTGTCTGTCTGTCTGTCAGTCTGTCTATCTGTCTGATCCGGCCCGGCTTCGCCCAGCCCCTGATGGGGAGCATCTCATTTAATTCATATGAGTAGTCATATAAGTTCCCGTTCCCGACTGACTGTCTGTTTGTCTGTCTGTCTGTCTGTCTATCTGTCTGTCTGTCTGTCTGTCTGTCTGTCTAATCATTTATTGGTTGCAGTTAGAACAACCTTAGATAAACGAAGACCAACTTGGTAATACATTAACTTGGGTAAATGGAGCAGCAGAAGAAGAAGAAGAAGAAAAAGGAGGAGTAGGAGCTGGGAGGAGGAAGAGGGAGGAGGAGGGAGGAGGAGGAGAAAGAGAGAAGAGGAGGATGGAGGAGGGAGAGGGAGGAGAAGAGGAAGAGGGTAGGAGGTGGAGGAGGGGAGAGGAGGAGGAGGAGGAGGAATATAACGCATATGCCTGTAGATTTAATAATGGCTGAGGTTGTTCCATGTCTTCTTAGAGTTGGCGACAGTTTAAAGAAATATAAAATCTTCAAACTTTCATACTAAAAAAATATGACAGTGGGCTGCGCTGGAATGAAAGGAAGACGTGTAAATAATTTCATCTTAATGGGATGGGCCGTTCGCGAGCGCATTAGGGACATATAGACAGACAGACAGACGGACGGAGATCGCCTTTTATATATAAGATATACCCATCCATGTTGGGTTTTCCTCTTGTCCGCTTACTCGTTAGGCCTCCCTCCATATACATCTTTTCCAGACTCTACACGCCCAAAGTATTTCATTTCCCTCACTTTCGTTTGTCTTAATAACCACATTTCTTTGACAATGAATCCCTGTTGAACGGTTCAGTGTGTTCTCTATTTCGCCCATGCAGGAGGAGGAGAGGGAGGAGGAGGGAGGAGGAGGAGGAGAGAGTAGGAGGAGGGAGGAGGCGGAGGGAGAAGGAAGAGGGAGGAGGAAGAGGGAGAAGGAGGAGGGAGAAGGAGGAGAAGGAGGGGGAGGAGGAGGAGGGAAGAGGAGGAAGGGGGGAGGAGGAGGGAGGAGGAGGAATGTGAAGGGAGGAGTAGGGAGGAGGTAGAGGGAGGAGGAGGAGGAGGGAGGCGGAGAGAGGAGGAGGGAGGAGGAGGAAGAGGGAGGAGGAGGAATGTGAAGGGAGGAGGGGGGAGGAGGTAGAGGGAGGAGGAGGGAGGAGGAGGGATTAGGAGGAGGAGGGATGAGTAGGGTGGAGGAGGAGGCGAGGAGGAGGGAGGAGGAAGAGGGAGGAGGAGGGAGAAGGAGGGAGGAGGAGAACGCAGGAGGAGAAGGGAGCAGGAGGAGGATAGGGAGGAGGAGGGAGAGGGAGGAGGAGGGAGGAGGAGGAGAGAGTAGGAGGAGGGAGGAGGCGGAGGGAGAAGGAAGAGGGAGGAGGCGGAGGGTGAAGGAGGAGTTAGAAGGAGGAGAAGGAAGAGGGAGGAGGAAGAGGGAGAAGGAGGAGAAGGAGGGGGAGGAGGAGGAGGGAAGAGGAGGAGGGGAGGAGGAGGAGGGAGGAGGAGGAATGTGAAGGGAGGAGGAGGGAGGAGGTAGAGGGAAGAGGAGGGGGAGGGAGGCGGAGAGAGGAGGAGGGAGGAAGAGGAAGAGGGAGGAGGAGGAATGTGAAGGGAGGAGGGGGGAGGAGGTAGAGGGAGGAGGAGGAATTAGAGGGAGGAGGAGGGAGGAGGAGGAGGGAGGGGGAGGAGGCGGAGAGGGAGGAGGAGGAAGGAGGAGGGGGAGGAGTGAGGAGGAGGGAGGAAGAAGGAGGAGGGAGGAGGAGTGATGAGGAGGAGGGAGAAGGAGGAGGGAGGAGGAGGGAGGAAGCGGGAGGAGGAGGAATGTGAAGGGAGGAGGAGGGAGGAGGTAGAATGAGGAGGAGGAGGAGTGAGGAGGAGGAGAGGGAGGAGGAGGAGAGGGAGGAGGAGGAAGGAGGAGGGGATGAGGGAGGAGGAGGAGGAGGGAGGAAGAAGGAGGAGGAGGGATGAGGAGGAGGAGGGAGGAGGAGGAAGAGGGAGGAGGGGGAATGTGAAGGGAGGAGGAGGTAGAGGGATGAGGAGGAGGGAGGAGGAGAAGGGAGGAGGAGGGATGAGGAGGAGGGAGGAGGAGGGATGAGGAGGAGGGAGGGGGAGGAATGTGAAGGGAGGAGGAGGGAGGAGGTAGAGGGAGGAGGGAGGAGTAGGAGTGAGGAGGAGGAGAGGAAGGAGGAGGGAGGAGGAGGAGGAGGGAGAAGAAGGAAGGAGGAGGAGGAAGGAGGGAGAGGAAGGAGGGAGAATGAGGAGGGGAGGAAGGAAAGAGAGGTGGAAGGGGAGGAGGAGGGAGGAGGAAAGAGGTAGGGGGAGGAGGAGGTAGAGGGAGGAGGAGGAGGAAGGAAAGGGAGGAGGAAGAGGAGGAGAAGGGAGGAGGAGGGTGGAGGGAGGAGGAGGTAGGAGGAGGAAGAGGGAAGAGGGAGAAAGAGGAGGGAGGATGATGAGGGAGAAGGATGCAGGAGGAGGAGGAGGGAGGCAGGAGGAGGAGGGATGAGGAGGGAGAGGGAGGAGGAGGGAAGATGAGGGAGAAGGGGGGAGGCGGAGGAAGTAGGAGGGAGGAGGATGGAGGAGAAGGGGAGAGGAAGAGGGAGAAGGAAGAGGGAGAAGGAGGAGGTAGGAGGGAGAGGGATGAGAGGGAGGAGGAAGAGGAGAAGGGTGGAGGGAGGAGGTAGAGGGAGGAGAAGAGAGGGGGAGAGAGTTCGCCCCATTATTAGAATGTCATACGAAATAAGAAAAGCAAGATTACAAAGCGTTATGAGAGCAAGGGTGTAAAGTGGAGAAATGAGGAAAAATATACAAATATAGAAAGAAACTCGTCGAGTGTCTTCCCTTCTCTCTACACACTGTAGATAAATATCCTTACAAAATGGTAACAAAGATGAATTGTTATTGATTTGCCGTGGCAAAAAAAAAAGAAGAAAAGAACGAAATGTGGAGGAATATCACAACGCAGAGTTGATTAAAAAAAACAAAGACTGAGATCTACATAAGGCCATGAACACCCTAAATTACGCGAGCCATCCCCTGCCGGCGGAAAACGGCACTTGATGATGATGATTGCCGTGTGACATTTTCTGTGTAGTTCAACGTTCCATTTTATTTCCCCCCGTCTTTTCTCTTCTTCTTTTCTTCCCCTACCTTTTCGCTTTCCCCCTTTTATTTTTCCACTTTTTCCCCCTTCCGCCCAGCTTTCTGTCTCTTCCCTTATTCCCCCGTTTCCATTCTTTCTTCCCCTTTCCTTTCCCTTCTCCTTTAAGGGGGATCAAGAGAAGAGAAGGGAGGAAAGGCAAGGGAAAAAAAAAAAAAAAAAAAAAAAAAAAAAAAAAAAAAAAAAAAAAAAAAAAAAAAAAAAAAAAAAAAAAAAAAAAAAAAAAAAAGAAAAAAAAAAAAAAAAAAAAAAAAAAAAAAAAAAAAAAAAAAAAAAGAAAAAAAAAAAAAAAAAAAAAAAAAAAAAAAAAAAAAAAAAAAAAAAAAAAAAAAAAAAAAAAAAAAAAAAAAAAAAAAAAAAAAAAAAAAAAAAAAAAAAAAAAAAAAAAAAAAAAAAAAAAAAAAAAAAAAAAAAAAAAAAAAAAAAAAAAAAAAAAAAAAAAAAAAAAAAAAAAAAAAAAAAAAAAAAAAAAAAAAAAAAAAAAAAAAAAAAAAAAAAAAAAAAAAAAAAAAAAAAAAAAAAAAAAAAAAAAAAAAAAAAAAAAAAAAAAAAAAAAAAAAAAAAAAAAAAAAAAAAAAAAAAAAAAAAAAAAAAAAAAAAAAAAAAAAAAAAAAAAAAAAAAAAAAAAAAAAAAGAAAAAAAAAAAAAAAAAAAAAAAAAAAAAAAAAAAAAAAAAAAAAAAAAAAAAAAAAAAAAAAAAAAAAAAAAAAAAAAAAAAAAAAAAAAAAAAAAAAAAAAAAAAAAAAAAAAAAAAAAAAAAAAAAAAAAAAAAAAAAAAAAAAAAAAAAAAAAAAAAAAAAAAAAAAAAAAAAAAAAAAAAAAAAAAAAAAAAAAAAAAAAAAAAAAAAAAAAAAAAAAAAAAAAAAAAAAAAAAAAAAAAAAAAAAAAAA
Source organism: Cepaea nemoralis (assembly GCA_014155875.1). Lineage (NCBI taxonomy): Eukaryota > Metazoa > Mollusca > Gastropoda > Stylommatophora > Helicidae > Cepaea > Cepaea nemoralis. The sequence continues at coordinate 649,943 of JACEFZ010003886.1, forward strand.
AAAAAAAAAAAAAAAAAAAGAAAAAAAAAAAAAAAAAAAAAAAAAAAAAAAAAAAAAA
>JACEFZ010003886.1:657500-675622 GCA_014155875.1 Cepaea nemoralis
CATACAACATACGACCACCACCCCCACCCCTTCCTTTTTCTTCCCCCCCGCCCCCCCCCCCTCTCCTACCCCCCCTACCCCCACCCTTTTCCCTTCTTTCCCCCCGCACCGCCCCCCCTTTTCTTTGTTTCCACATCTTCGTTTCCCTGCACCGCCCCTTTCCCCCCTCCCCCACCCCCTTCCCACCTTCTTCGTCCATCCGACCCTCCACCCCCCTTCTTTCTTCTTCCCCCCCCAATCTCCCCCCCCACCTTTCCCATCGTCCCCTTTCCCCGAACCCCCCCCCTTGGCCCTCTCTCCTCCCCTCCCCCCCTCCATTCTCCCCGTTCCCGACCCTGTTCTTCACTTCCCACTCCCCCCCCTCCACCCCCGTCACTCTCTCCTCATCCCCCCGCGCCCCACCCCTGTCTCTTCTTCCCCCCACCCTTAGTTTTTCACCCCCCCTCAGTTTTTCACCCTTCTTCCCCCCCTTTTCCCGCCTTTCCTTTTTTCCCCCCGCCTTTTTTTTCGCTCCCTCCCATTCTATTATTTTGTTCCACCTCCTTTCACCGCTTTTTTTCCCCTCCTCCCCCCTCTTACTCCACCTATCTCCCTATCTCGAGGCCATATCCCCGCCCTCCTCCCCTATTGTCCCCGCCTTTTCCCACTTCTTCTCTTCCCCTTTCCCCCCACTTTTCCCCCACCCTTCCCCCGCTTTGTTTCGCCTCCCTCCCTCTGCCTACCCTCTTCTCTCTTCTGCTTCTGCTTCCTTCCTCCTTCCCCTTCCACCCCCCTCCCGACCCCCCCTCTTTCTACCCTGTTCCCCGTTTCACCCCCCTCTTCCCAGCCCGTCCAGGCTCCTCTTCTTCTCCCCCCTACTCTTCCCTTCCCGTCCCTCCCTGCCCCTTTCCCGATTTTCCCCCCCCGCATTCTTCCCCCCCCCTTCCCGTTCCCGCCCTCCAAAAAGAAAAAGAAAAAAGAAAAGAAAAAGACCCACCCTTCCCCGCCCCCCACCCCCCCCTACCCCCCCCCTCCCCCCCCCCCCCCCCCCCCCCCGCCCCCACACTTCGCCCCCCTCGCCCCCCCCCTTCCCCCTCGCCCCCCCCCACCCCCCCTATTTTTCCTTCCCCCTCCCTCTTCCCCGGTCCCCTGTACCTTCTCTTGCCTCTTCCTTCTTCCACCCTTTTTTCCCCTACTCTTCCCCCGACTCACCTTCTCCCTTCCCCCCCTTCGCCTCCTTTCCACGTTTCTTTCCCTCCCATTCTTTCTTCTCCCCCATCCCTTCATTTCTTCTTCCTTTCCCTTCCGTCTGCGCTCCCTTCCCTGCCCCCCACCTCCCTTCCCCTTTCCCACGCCGCCCCCCCCCCGCCCCCCCTCCCTGCCCTTGTCCTCCCCTTCTTCACCTTTCTCTTCCCTCCCCGTCACCCCCCCATGCCCTTTTCCCTCCCCACCCTCCACCCTTCAAACCCCTCTCCCCCTTCTCCTTCTCATTTCCTTTTTCCCTCCCCTTTTCTTCCACCAACCCCTTTTCAGTTTTCCCTGTCCTTCCCCCCCCACAGACCATTCCTCGCTCCCCCAGCCACCCACATCCCCTCCTACCCCACCTCCCCAACCATGTCTCCCCTCCACCCCTCCTTCACCCAAAAAAGAGCGCCGCGAGAGACACGAAGCGCGTTTCCGCCCTCCCCCCTAAGCGTGTTTATTGGGGTGCGGGGATTCTTTCAATCATCATCATCATATAATTACGGTACGTATTTTGGGAGGGGGACAGGGGAGGGAGGAAATGAGGAAGAGAAAGAAAAAAAAAAAAAAAAAAAAAAACAGGGAATAATGACAGTTTTTGACAGAGGTCTGTGAATGGAAAAGGAAGCGTGTAGGAAAATTCATCTTCTCAATCGGATGGGCCGTGTCGCAGAACAAAATAAAGGACATACATATTTAACATTATAGAACTTAAATAAGCATATTTAAAAGTGTATTTATAAGAAACAATTAGAAACATACAGAGATAAAATACACATATACAGACGCATTTGTTTATAAATAGTAATATAGTAATACATGAATATTGGGGTTCCTATACCTCTAAAAATAAAAAAATAAACTCTACTAAAACTCAGAGAAAAAAAAAAAAAAGGAAGGTCTGAGAACCTCTACTCTCCTACATCTAAACTCTTAAAAAAACTCTCTCTCACTTCTAGACCTAGTCTAAAAAAAAAGAAAAATAACCTCCTAAAATTAAAACAACTCTCTTAAGATAAAACAACAAAGACTCTTAAAAAAAAAAAACAAAAAAAAGTGAAGATTAAAATCTTTCTCTAAAAACATGAAGATAATAAAAAAAATGTTCAATGTAAAAACTACTATCTAGATCTACCTCTACTTAAATAAACGCTTAGAGAAAAGACTAATAACTAAAAAAACTGAAAACGAAACATAGAAAAACCAAAACAAAAAAAAAAAAAAAAAGGAAATAAACAAAGAAAGCTAGAAGAAAACTAAAAAGAAAAAAAAAAAAAAAAAAAAAAAAAAAAAGTCAAAAACAGGAACGCTAGAAATAACACATAAAATAGCAAAAACAATCTTAAAAGAACCTCTAACGGAACAAAAACTAAAATAACCGCTAAAACTGAACGTATAAGATCTAAAACTCTAAAATAAGATAGAAAAAAAAAAAAAAACAAAAAAATCGGAAAACAACATCTAAATAAAAAACTAAGTTAAAATCTTACCCTCTACTCTAAAAACTACGTCTCTAAAAAAAAGAACCTCTACATATAAAAAAATAATTACTCTATAAATGAGACTCTCACTCTGTAAAATAACAATAAGCTGCTCTAAACAAGAGATACAGCTAACTCTATTACTGAGAACGTCTATTACTAATAAAACGACCTCCTAAGCTACTAAAACTTCTAGAATAGAAAAATCTGCTGACAAAATAAAAACAACAAACAAAAAAAAAAACTAAAAAAAAACTAAAGAAAAAAACAATACAAATAATAAAAAAAACGAAAAAAAAAAAAAAAAAAAAAAAAAAAATACTCTCTACTAACAAAAAAACTAGACTCTTACTACCTACTCTTGCGTCGCTCTAAAAAAATAACTACTAAAGGACCCTCTAGCGCTAAATAGCAAAACTCTTCACAATGCCTCTAAATAGTACTCTTGCAGATTCTTCCTGCTAGGAAAAAAAAAAAAATAACTACATTCTAGAAAAAAAAAAATTAAAAAATACTAAAATAAACCTTAAAAAAAAAAAAAAAAAAAAACTAACTCTGCATCTGAAACATAAAAACTAAGTATCTAATAAAAGATAAAATCTACATAAGACTCTCTATAATCTGTATACTTATCTCATGAAAAAAAAAGGAGGAGAAAAAAAACACCAATAAGAAAAAAAAGAAAAAAAGAAAAAAACCGCATAAAAACTCTAATAAAACACATGAAAACAGAAAAATATAAAACATAACTAAACAAGACCTAGAAAAAAAAAAATATAAACCTCTCGAATACTAAAAACAATTACCATCGCGAAAATAATAACAAAAAAATAAGTCTCAAACAGAGAAGCTAAAAAAAACTCTGAAACTCTAACTATAAGAAAGAAAGAAAAAATAAACTCATACTAATCTACTAACTCTCTAATCTATTATAAATATAAAAAAAAAAAAATAAAAAAGACAAACACTCCTACGTGAAAAAAAAAACAAAAAAACATAACATTAACAAAAAAAAAAAATATAAAAAATAAAAACTGAACAATCTCTCTAACATTACACGTCATGAACTCTGATAGAGGTCTGCTACCTACATCCTAAAAAACTAAACTTCTAACTCTAAACCTACCTCTAAAAAAAAAAAATTCTACAAACTCCCTATCTACTATTAAAAATATCTTCTAAAAAATAACCTCTTAACTACTAAAAAAAAATACTACTTCTCTTCTCCATCTAAAAAGAGCTCTATCAATACTATACTCTGAACGTTTGTCTCTCCTAAACTCTACCTGCTTAATTTTCAATGAACTACCTGCTAAGCACTCGAAAAAACGAAAAAAAAAAAAAAAAAAAAAAAAAAAAAAAAAAAAAAAAAAAAAAAAAAAAAAAAAAAAAAAAAAAAAAAAAAAAAAAAAAAAAAAAAAACAAAAAAAAAAAAAAAAAAAAAAAAAAAAAAAAAAAAAAAAAAAAAAAAAAAAAAAAATAAAAAAAAAAAAAAAAAAAAAAAAAAAAAAAAAAAAAAAAAAAAAAAAAAAAAAAAAAAAAAAAAAAAAAAAAAGAAAAAAAAAAAAAAAAAAAAAAAAAAAAAAAAAAAAAAAAAAAAAAAAAAAAAAAAAAAAACAAAAAAAAAAAAAAAAAAAAAAAAAAAAAAAAAAAAAAAAAAAAACAAAAAAAAAACAAAAAAAAAAAAAAAAAAAAAAAAAAAAAAAAAAAAAAAACAAAAAAAAAAAAAAAAAAAAAAAAGAAAAAAAAAAAAAAAAAAAAAAAAAACAAAAAAAAAAAAAAAAACAAAAAAAAAAAAAAAAAATAAAAAAAAAAAAAAAAAAAAAAAAAAAAAAAAAAAAAAAAAAAAAAAAAAAAAAACAAAAAATAAAAAAAAAAACAAAGAAAAAAAAAAAAAAAAAAAAAAAAAAAAAAACAAAAAAAAAAAAAAAAAAAAAAAAAAAAAAAAAAAAAAAAAAAAAAAAAAAAAAAAAAAAAAAAAAAAAAAAAAAAAAAAAAAAACAAAAAAAAAACAAAAAAAAAAAAAAAAAAAAAAAAAAAAAAAAAAAAAAAAAAAAAAAAAAAAAAAAAAAAAAAAAAAAAAAACAAAAAAAAAAGACAAAAAAAAAAAAACTCTCTCCTCATACTAAAGAAAAAAAAAAAAAAAAAATCTAGAATTAGAAAGAGAAAAAAAAAAATAAACTCTCGTTAAAATGAAAAGAAAAAAGAAAGAGACAAAAAAAAAGGAGAAGACGACAAAAGATAAAACAAAGGAAAAAAACAAAGAAAAAAAAAAACTCAATCCAAAAAAAAAAAAAGCGGAAGAACAACAAACTCTAAAACAAAAAACAAAACAAACCAAAAACCACCAAACAACTAAAGAAAAAAAAAAGCTCCAATACAGGCTAAATAGAAAAAAAACCTCTAACAAAATCATCTACAAAAAAACAAAAAGAAAATAATAAAAAAACTACTCTCCACATGAAGTAACGTAACTCACGTAAAACGAAAAATAAGAAACTCTAAAACCTCTAAACAACAACAAAAACTAAAAAAAGGAAAAAAACGACACAAAAACTCTAGAAAGAACCACAAAAAACTCTAAAAAAAAAAACAAAGGAGACTAAAAAATACTAAAAAAATAAAACTAAAGACCAGAAAAAAAAAAAAAAAAAAAGAAAAAAGAACAAAAAACAAAAGAGAGAGAAAAGATAAAAGCTCTTAAAGTAAAAAAATAAATTTGACTAACAAAACAAAACTCTACTAAACTAAGAAAAATTAACGCCCCACTAAACAAAAAATAAGCTCTAACATAAATAATTACTTAAAATAAAAACTGGGAAAAAGCTCTAAAAGGATTAAATAATAATCATCTATAATCCCCTCTACTACGCTCTCTAAAAAAAAAAAACAATAAAATAATCTAAATAAAGAAAAAAAGTAACTAATAAACCCCCCGAAAAAAACACTAACTGCATCTAGCTCTCAAAAACAAAAAAAAATAAGAAAGACAAAAAGGCTAACTAAAAAGAAACAACAACAAACACTAAAAACAAAAAAAACTACCGTACTAAAAAAACACATCTCCTCTAAAAAAAAAAAAAGCCTCTAAAAAAAAAGCTACGCCTAAAACAACAACTAAAATAACAAAGCAACATAACGTCCCACACACGGACACAAAAAAAAAAAAAAATACTACACAAAAAACCAACAAAAAAAACAAAACCAGAACCAAAAAAAACACAAGGAAAAAAGTTCACGAACATCACCGCAAATAGAAACAAAAACATAAAAAAATTAAAAATTAGGTACAAAAAAAAAAAAAAAATACAAACATAGAACACAAATAATGAAAGAATCAAAAAACAACACAAAAAAAACAAACACGTAGTCTACAACAGACGCTAAGCTGCAAAAAACACAAGAACACCAACGTAAAACACAAACTAAAAATAAGACAAAAAAAGAACAAGACCACAGACCAAAAAAAAAGAAAAAAGGCCAAAAAACAGCCCACAAAAAAACTTAACTCGCAAAAGCAATTCACGTCAAATACCACAAAACAAAACGCAACAAAACCAACCACACAGTAAAACAAGAAAACCGTCTATTAGACAACAACAAAAAAAAAACCTCTAAAAACTGCGTACAAACGACAAAAAAAAAGAAAACAAAGAAGGAAAAACAAAACGCTGGGAAAACACCCAAACAAAAAAACAAAAGAACACTAAAGAAGAAGAAGCCCAACCTAAAAACACGCACTAGCAAAAAACATAAACAAAAGAATATTTTATTTAACAAAACAAGAAACAAATAACACAGAAAAACAAAACAACTAGAAATAACAAAAAAGACGGGGAAAGGCGGTGGAGGGGGGTGGGGAGGGGGGGAGGTGTGGGGTGTAAGGGGTTTGGAGGTGTGGTGTGTGGGGGGGAAAATTACAGTCAAAAAAAAAAAAATAGACGTAAGATGAAACAAACAAAAAAAAAAAAACAGCAAACAACTCAAAAAACTTCTAAAAAACGGCACGCAAACAACAAAAGAATAACCACCCAACAAAACGAAAAGAAAAAAGCCGAGAACGCACAAACCTCGAATAAACAATACAGCGCACCCCAACAAAAAAAAAAAACAAAAAAAAAAAAAAAAAAAAAAAAAAAAAAAAAAAAAAAAAAAAAAAAAAAAAAAAAAGAAAAAAATAAAAAAATAAAAAAAACAAAACAAAAAAAAAAAAAAAAAAAACAAAAAAAAAAAAAATAAAACAAAAAACAAAAAAAAAAAAAAACAAAAAAACAAAATAAATAGAAAACAAAAAAAAAAAAAAAAAAAAAAAAAAAAACAAAAAAAAAAAAAAAAAAACAAAAAAAATAAAAAACAAAAAAAAAATAAACAAAAAAAACAAAAAAAAACAACAAAAAAAAAAAAAAAAAAAAAAAAAAAAAAAAAAAAAAAAACAAAAACAAAAAAACAAAAAAAAAAAAAAAAAGAAAACAAAAAAAAACCAGAACAAAAAACAAAAAACAAAAAAAAAAAACAAAAAAAAAAAAAATAAAACGAAAAAACAAAAAAAAAACAAAAAAAAAAAAAAAAAAAAAAAAACCAAAAAAAAAAAAACAAAAAAACCAAAAAGAAAACACAAAAAAAAAGAACAAAAAAAAAAAAAGTAAAAAAAAAAAAAACACATTAAAAACAAAAAAAAAAACAAAAACAAAAACAAAAAAAAAAAACTAAAAAACAGACAAACAAACCCAAAAAAAATCTAAAAAAGCTCTCATAAATAAAAGTTATACTATAATGAGACTAAATAAAAAAAAACTAGCAAAATCTTAATTAAAACCGAGGACGCCACTGGGCCCCTTTACCCGGCCCGTAGGACCATGAAAAAAAATAAAAAAAATAAATAACCCGAACCCCCCCGACCAGAACGAGATACAACTACAAAGCACAGACACCTCCTCAGAGTATCGATAAAAATAAAAAAAACATACCGGCTAAGCAACACTAATATAACAAAGAAAAGAAAAACAAAAACTCTAAAAGAAGCTATGTACGTACACACTAACAAAAAAACAAAAATACATACCACCCAAAACACAACACAACGAAATTTATAACCAAACTATAACATTACAGCGAAAAAACAATAAGTATAAATAAAGAAAAACAATACAAAAAATAAAAAAAACCTCCATAGCAAACATAAAAAAGCCGACAAAAAAAAAACAAAAGAACAATAAAAAAAGGGTAACTCAAAGTAAGCAGAACTTCAATAAAAGCCAACAAAATCAAACAAAAAAACTACGTCTAATACAACAAAAAAGTACGCTACCTGACAAAGATCACGCCGAGAAAAAGGGTGGGACACAAAGAAAATAACGCGGGGGGGGGAAAATAAAAACACCAGCCTAGACATGCCTAGCAAAAAAAAAAAAACCCTACCGCGACCTAAAGCCGATCATAAAAAAGAAAGCACGAAAAGACAACCATTAATATAACATAGGTTTAAACAAGACACCACACCCCGACCCCCCCCCCCCAAAAACACCACCCCAAAAATAAAGAACAAGACCCATAGAAACACCGAATAACACAAAACAACAGGCTCAAAACCTCGATAAATCACAAAACATCACCAATGCACATTAAGCCAAAAAACCAACCACCCCTAAAACTCTAAAATTAAAATCCACCCTAAAGTAAAAACAAAAAAAAAAAAAAAAAAAGCTAGTTACTAAGAACTCCCGTCACATAAACAAATATCAAATAACTAACAGGCCACCAAAAAACAAAAAACAATCATCTCAGCTCTGACTCTAAAAAAAAAATTAAAAAAAAAGAAACACACAAGTAGAACCACAGAAGGACCCAAAGCCATATGAACAATCCAAAGAGAAAATTCAAAACAAAATTACCGCCCCCACGAATAACTCAAAAACACTACAACAAAATTTAAAACCCAAAACCAACCGAGACTCTTAAACAACGTATATCGTACTCTATAAAAACCAAGTAGAACCACAAAGCAAATATAAAATCACAAACAACATCGATAAAAGAACAAACAAAAACTAAACTATAAAAAGAAAGAACATAACCACACCCCCCCAAATAATAAGAAAAACAGTAGAAAAAAAAAGAACAAACCGAGCACTAGGAAATAAAAGACCTAAAATAAATAATAACAAACAATAAACTACGACACTACCAAACATCTAACAATACCCAACAAAAAAAAAAAAAAAACCTCACAAAAAAGAAAGAAAACGCATGACTAGAGCCAAAAGTATAAAAAACAACCCTGTACCGAAACTATAGCGCTACGTACGGATAGCACTGACCAGGAGAATAACCAACAGGGTTAACCTGGTGTCATTCAAACACGACCAAACGCCACTTTTACGGCTGTACGAATGTCACCAATTATAATTCGCCCTCTTCGGCCTAGAAGCCTTGAAGAACAAGAATGAATTTTTCTCCATAAGGCAAGAGTGAGAGAAGAAACTATCATGTCAATTTATTGAGTCTCGAGGGATTGCATCAGAGATGTTTGATGTGATAGGGTCCGATATGGCCAGGTCTAATTGATACCCGACCTTGTATCTAATCAGTTCCACCTTCATCTCGTCTCGTCTCTCTCCGGGTCAGTCCGTTGGGAAGGAGATCGAAGCTTGAAGTTCAAGTCTCAATCAAGATCGGAGTACTGCACGGTCATCCGAGACCCATGAGTCAGATCTCGCTGATCGATCTCTTCCAGCGTTCGTGAAAATCATGCAGGCGGCGTTGGATGCATGTTCGGCTCTCTCATGAGGTCCGCCGATAGAAGGGGATCAGGCTCTCAGAGGGCTCAAAGCAGAGATCCAACCAAACTCGGTCTCTACGAGCAACTCGTCTGGCTCATAATCCAAAGGTAACAGTGAGAGAGTATCAGACGGTCAGTCGCGCATAACAATCCCCTAGTTCCCTGACGGCACTTCCCTCAGGTACTGCCAAAACCTCAAAAGTACTCTTCTCAGCTCTATTATCTGCTCTCTCATGCTCTCAGCTCGAATCGTCAACCAGCCAGCTTCCGGCGGGGTGTCCGTCTCGGGACGCACGTCTCTCTCCACGATGACCGCTATCACCACAGCCTCTCAACTAATCAAGCCTTCAAGCGAATCAAGGGTGGCGGGACTGAAGATCGCGGAGACCGGCTCTGAAACTCGCGTCTCGGATGGTTGGCAGATCTCAAATAGTACTCCCGTCTCCATTCTCAATGCGACGGGGGAGAATGCGTCACTCAAACGACAGCCTCAAGCGGACAATCCGTCCGCCAAGGGGGGGTCCTAATCGGGTTCTCAAAGGGGCGCAGGAAACGATACTCGGACTCTCTCCCAGAAGACGAGGTAAGACGGTCGTGACGAAGAAGAGCCCCTCGTCAGGCTCTCTCCGGAATACAAAGGAGCATGAAGCACATGCCCCCCCACTCAAGCGAGGGGATTAATCTCGCGGGGCCTAAATCTCCCCCGATAACTTCGAGCCTCAAAGCCCCTCACGAGATAAGAGTAGCGGCACCTCGACACCAGCCGAGGCTCGAAAAGGCCGGGGACACCCTCTCGAATTCCATCACCGTCAACAACACTCCTCTCCGGAACCCAGAAGGACTACTCAAAGACGTCGCCAAGAACTACGCCAAGGAGCAGCGAACGCTAACCCCCGGCGCGCATGGCGGAACCCGGAGCAGAGCGGGTGCCCGATTCCTCGAAATCTCACACTCCCACCCCCCCCCCATCGACGCGTCCTGTCTCTCCTCTGTCATCCTCAAGTGGATCAAGACCTTCCGGTCAGAAGCCAGTCCTCGATCATTCTCGCGCACTCATCCCATCTCTAATCCTCCTCGTCTCTCATCCCTAATATCCGTTAACGAGCGGTGCTCTCTCCTCCGAAGAGGCGTCTCTCGCTACTCTCTCTCCCTTCTCTCTACATCGTCCTCGTCTACTCCGGTCTGCAGGCACTCTCTCTTCTTCGCTCTCTCCGTCTCTCCTCCGTCCTCTCTCTCGCTACGTCCTGGTTCGTTGTTTTTTAATGATTGTTGTCTTTTTTCTCTTTTTTTTCAACTGGACTCAATGGGTATACTATATATTGGGTTTGGCACATATTGGTCTAGCGGAAACGGTGGTTTTTCTATCAATTGGACACTAAAAGGTCTATTTGGGGCTGAGTTGGGATATTGTTTTATAAGGAATGAAGATGTCATCGGGAAGGTCGAAGTCCTTAATGCTAGAGGAACGAGATCGCCGTTTCCAATTGCGGGAAGAGTAAAAACCTCCCTTTATCATTATTTTGGCTATCAGATGGCTGACCCGAATCCCTGCCTGGTTGAAAACCAGGATAGTTCTTGTATCAATAACCTGGCTTTGTTTATCCATGATTAAACAAACCACCTGAATCGCGAACGCAAAGTACTAATGTGTTTTGGGGACAGTCTTAAGTGAGACTGGACCAATTCCCCCCTGTGTGCTTGAGGACATGTCCTTGTTTTTTGTCAGTGGTTTATTGAGGAACATGGAAATTTTTCCATGTTAGTTATAAGAGGAATGGACTATTCCTGGTGTGATTAAAAAATGGAATTATTCCCTCCCCTTTCTTCGGTTGATGAGGGATTAAAACATTAGCAAGGACTTTTACATATGAACCATCATAGTTTTGTGGTTTACAAGATAGTTTGTTAAACATTTTTTTTTAAATTGTATGTTTTTTTTTGATTTTTAAGTTTTTTTTTTTTCGCTGTGCAAGGCACTGAACAATAATTAACGTCCATGATGATAAATAATAGGGTTTTTTTAAAATAAGATATCATTGGTATTTGTTAATTGGGGTTTTGGAAAATATCATGCTATATCAATAAGGAGCATAAATGCTCTCCGCCGCCTTTTTTTAACCCAGGTACCCCATATAATGTTTATCTGTTGCATTTAAAGAGTTGTTTATTTGCTTGTTTATTTGGTGTTATGCTTCTTTTTCCATGTGTATTTCTCAATGAGCATTTAGCAGGGCATCATAAAATGGTTGGTCTAATTTGTGAACGAACAAATCACCATCAAAACTCACCTTTCAAGCGAGCGTGTCCCAGAGTGAGGGTCCTATCTGAAGTTTCGGTAAACTTTCTTGTTCTTTTCATTTGGCCTTCTGTGAGAACACATACTACCTAAATTCTGTGTTTCAAACCCCAGGGAGTCTTATTGGGCCATCATATTTCGGGTTTTTTTTTTTTCCACCATAAATCAGGAGGTTATTTCTAAGGAGTGGGAGACAATCCCAGTCTCCGTTTCCTGTTCAACAAGCAGCAGAGGTCCGATGATTAAGCTTAGTGCAGCGGCTAGAAAATCCTGCTGAAGCATCTACAGTGGGAATGGAGGCTTGGGGTTTGCAACGCTAGAAAGTGTGATGATTCGGAAATGCGGCTGTTTTGTGAGGTTTTAGAAGTCCGGCTTATCCTAATACCTGAAGGAAAGGCTGCAGTCCAAGAAAAAATCACACCGTCTCGCGCCAGAAATCCCCATTCCAGTGCGATGGAGTTTCTGGCAACTTAAATCCCCTCCGTGGAATTAAACCACTGTGCTATAAGTTTGTTGATCTGTAAGATTGGGCTTGTCAGGCGGCGCCAGGATTCTGGTCATTGTGACTGAAACTGTAACAGCAACTAGAAGGAGTGATGAACCTGGAGTGAATCTTCTATGGAAATCCGCCTCGGCAAACAAAAATGGCACATTTGTTTTTGTCCATCAAGAATGATGATGACCAGATTTTTCATTTCTTTCTTCCGGTGGGGTTGAAAGGTATGGAGCCGTGGGTTTCTAAGATGGCTGGGATAAGGAAATATGTTGGCTCGAAAAATGTTCTGTGACGATGTGGGGCAATAGATCTTGACGGTTTCAAAAAGGAGGAGATTTCCCCCTGCAGGGTTTTTTCTTTTCTCTTTTTTTTCTGTCCTGCCTTCTTGCAGTCCTGGTTGCTCACAATATGAAGCAAAACACCCTTTGCGTCAAGTGTGCCGCCACGAAGTTCGGTCTCTGGCTGCAGCCTCTCAGGTGTTTTTTGATGAATTCTCAAAAGCATTCAGTGAAAAGGTTTTCAGAGTGCCTAGAAAAAGCGTTTCCCCTCTGGCCACCGCCCCGCCTGGCAGCGTTTACACCACAAAAAATAGTTCGCTTGTAAAAAAATTCAGTTTAGGGGAGCATGATGATCTGCGGGCGAAGTCAATGACCAGCCCAGACAAATCTGATTCTTCTCAGTAGAGTGTGGTACGGGGGAGACAGTGGATATCTCTTTTTTCCTCTTCTCCTAGACTTCAGTGTCCCTGGAATCTTCTTGTACTTGCCAACGGACAACAGTAAAGAGGGTGTCCGCATGTCCTATGTAGTACGTTAACACTCTTTTTTTCTCACTGGCAATTCGCGGCTGAATGGGGATGAGGACATTAGAAGACGAATGGGTCTGAAACCAGTCAAGTAGTTAATTTAAAAGAACAAAGCTTGAAATGGTACCTGGACACCTCGAACAGGGAATCACCTAGTACGTCTACAAAAAGAGCATTTAAGAAAATTTAAGAAATATAATAGGATAAAGAGCAAGGGAAAAAGGTCACGAGTAAAAGAAATGGATGATGCTGTCAAGAACACATTAGGGAAATGAAATATCAAAATAGGCAAAGCACATTAGAAAGAGTCGCACATAAAAGATCTTTTACTGCCAGGTATATCGATGGCAGATAACACATCATGAAAAAAAAAAAGGAAAATTTAAAGGAAAATCCCAAGGGTAAGTAAAAGTTAGACAGTGCACTATAGGTAAACTAAGAGCAGAATGCGTCACGAAAAAAAAAAAAAACGAGTAAACCACAGCGCTGAAACGACACAAGAAGGGGGCAATACGCGCTGGGGGGAGGCTGCAGCCAGGAAGACCGAAAGTCTGTGGCGTGCAGCTTGCGCTAAAGGTGCAGTCCGTTGTGAGGCAACAGGACTGCAAAGCTGTAAAGAAAAGGCAGGACAGAAAAAACACCTGGCCAAGAAGCGGAACCCAGGAAATCCTCCTCCGCAGAACGTCAAGCAGTCTTTCTTTGCCCACATTGTCAAAGAAATGTCGAGCCAAATAAGGCCCTTATCAGCCACTAGAGAAAAACCCAGCCCACGGCTCACAAACTTCAAACCCCACTAGGATGAAATGAATTGGTCATCATCAATTCTTGATGGCCAGACACACAGCAACCAAAGTTGTTGGTGGGTAAGCACGCGTACAAAAGCACCGAAGCCGGTAACATGGTAAAAGAACCAACACAAACAAACGGGTGGACAAGTATCTGAGTGGAATTGTTGAAGAGGTTTCCCGGGGAAATGCAAAAACTAAAATGGGGATGAGATCAGACAGGAAAACGAATTATAAATAATGGCCTGTAGGCACAAAATTGATGGATGAGAGAACAAGGAAAACAGAATGATACGCCTCTTTCACCTCTCCCGTTCCTCCGCCTCTCTCCTTCTCTTGTTCCCCTACTAGTTCTGTTTTAATTCTTTTTTTTCGTTTGCCCAAAATATGTCTAATAACTGCAATGTTGTATCTACTGTTGTTTATGATACTACCCAGTCCTTGTTTAGTTTTTCACTGCAGCGGTCCATTAAGTTGTCTTCCACTGGTTAGTCTCTCCTAGGCCAAGAAGTTCGTACTGGATATGTTTGAGGGTTTTTGGGGCAGTCCTGGAGGTAGGTGCTTTCTGCTGTCTGCGAACGCCAAACACACATGTGCATAATGGATGAGGTCAACAAATCGTGGGAATTTTGTATACATGTGGTTGCGTAATCCTCTAGTGTGTCCTGTTCTGAGGCGCGAGATAATGAACTCGATTCTGGTCTGTCCATAAATGTACGTAGTCGTCTTAGGGGGGAGTAGGGTTTGGTGGCCTTCTGACTGATTTGAGGCATTCTTTTCTTTTGGTGGTATGGTTTTTAAAAAAATGGGCACATCACAAAGTGTGTTGATTCTTCTGCTCCTTCCCCTTATTCAATCGATCAGCTCGTGATCTGTTTCCGGTACTCGCACGACAGTGGGGATGGTATCCCCAACTGTTTTTAATGTGACCTATAATATTAGGCGGACCGCTAAGGTTCAAGGAAAAAAAAGGAGTGTTCTCTTCTTAAAAAACTGGCAATTTCCCAACAGAGGGCGAAACTCTACTTACCCCGGATTTTTTTTTTGTTGCATCTGTCAATTCACCAATGCGAGGGGGTTGTGTACCATGGCTGGTATTTTGTAATTTTTCTCTAGTTGCTATCTTGACTTGCTCGCAATTTCACATCAAAGTAATGGCATAGCGTTCCTGGTTTGGAAGGATCTCGGCCGTGTCCTAGTATTATTTGGGGTAATAATTCTAGGTACCTCACCGATCCTCCATGTTTGAAAAGCTTTTGGGTAGCTGAGACGCTCATCTGTGTAGACTCGGAATCCGAGGTTCGCTGTGGGTATGCTTAACAGAGTAAGGACGGGGCTGAGAGGTGGCTGTTCTGTGCTGAATAAGGAATAAACAATCCTACAAGAAGAAGAAAACAACGGAGATGGATGAGATACAGGAAAACAATGATACAATCGCCTACAAGAACAGAATGAAAGCCGGTAAATTCCTCTTCTTCGGTTTTATTTTTTTTTGTTTGTCCTCTCTTGTCCCCCCCGAAGAAATTTAGCCAAACGTCACATAACACATACAGAGGTGTTAAAAGGGCAGCGGGGTCAGATGTTCGGCCAATGCATTTTGTGTGAAGTCGTTCTTCCTCTAACAAAAATTCCGCGTCCAAGATAACGGAGCTCTATTACTCGGGGTGGGGTGGGGGGGGGGGGGGGGGGGGGGGGGGGGGGGGGGGGGGGGACGTAAAATATCAAACAATAAAAGAAGAAAATTAAGACTACGAAGTCACATGTATTGTGGGGCAACCTTGTGGGGTTAAGATAAATAAACGTTGAAAAAAACTTAGGAGGAGGGAACAACTGAGCAGACATTTTTGAAAATGAGGTAAAAAGCCGAGGGAAGACAACAAAGCGGTAAGTAATGTATGAGCTTGGCCATAAATGGCATAAAATTGGACAAAAAAACACATATCCTTAGCCAAGAAACGGTTGGTGGTCGTGTGAGAAGGCGGAACTCTAAAAACCGACACGGCGCGTATCGGCAATGGCACTTAAAACATATGTCATCGTGCCCTCTAATCTCTACGTCTTTGAGTGTCAATCAAGAAAAACAAAATGAAATTAACCTTCTCATGCCATTTCAATAGCCAAGAGTGTTCCATAACAACTGTTGTGTCTGGGTATTTTAAAGATTTTCCGGGGAATTTGTCCGCCGGAAGAAATGAACAAACAAGACAGCCTGCCTGTTTTCAAAAGTGGAAAGACATTTCACTCAAGCTTACCTAAAGTAGCTGTTTCATTTCAACCTCCCGTCCACCGGCAAATTAAACGCCCAGGAATACGGCACCAATCACTGCCTCTTAGCTGCGAATTTCCTTCCGCGAAGAACCGTCTGCTAACTTGAATCGATGTTCACCGACTAGCAACCGATCTGTTTCCGTCTAGATTTAAAGTGGTTGAAACGAGACAAGATGTTACCCAAACGCTTTGCCATTCGATAGTGGTACGTTTCGGTTATTGAATGGACCTTGTACTTTAGGGGGAGGCCATGTTTTCCATCAACGTGGCATGTTTAAGAAATCGAAGATGTCAAGACTGTTGCCCAGATGTTGTGTTGTATTCTTACTTGTGTTTTCATTCTATTTTCCTGATGTTGTCATTTGCCTGCTTACTTATGCTCTTGATTGTTTCCTGTTCCCTGGTATTATCAGGAGTATTCGTGAACGGAGGCAAGGAAAATTGAGGATGAAAAGTTAGAGAAAGTCAAGTTAAAACAGGAAACAATAAATATGGATTGGTGTACATTGAGTAACGACAAGAAAATACAAAAAAATAATCAACATAGAAGTACAGAACAGATTTTGATATAGTGTCTGATCTAGAGATACCTATTTACAGGATAGTGGATGATCAAAGATGTGGAAATATTGAAGAATTCAACAGTTTTGGGCTGTAGAAACAACTATTCAAAAATTAAAGAAGGTGGTTGTAAGAAATGATGACTGAAGAATTTCACAAAACTAAATGAAAACAAAAGACTCAAAAAAATAAATCCTCCAAAATATGAAGGCAATAACACAGACAATCAGAATATTATGTAAAGGCAAAATAAGCATGCTTTAGAAAAACCTGCTAGAAAATTGAAAAAACAACACAACAGTACAAAATACAAATCAATGCACATCAAGAATTCAATAACTTACTAATAAAAGAACAAGTAACAAGCACAGTCTGTCCTCAAAAAACAAAGATGGAAAAATCATAATAGAAAAAAGATCAATTTCTAAATGTATGATCAGGCTTATGTGAAAAACCTTTATGATGATGAGCAGAGATGAAACAGTTATTGATATTCGATTTAATAAAATGAAGGGCTGCCAATTTTTTTGAAGAATATGGAGGGTTCGAAATTGTTACCTTAAACATATGAAAGGCTGGGCAAGGCCCCCGGTTAGATAACATCACAACCGAAATGATTAAAAATTTAGAAGAAGGGAATAGATCAGTCACCAGGCTGCGTACTCAGTATATGAGCACGACATGATCCTTCTGGATGTACAATGCATGCATTTATTGCAATCCCAAAGAAAATCAGAGCCTTGGATGTGATCAAAACGAAGAACAATTAGTAAAAGATATGAGTCACATCATAAGATTTTATACAAATTATCATGGGCAAAGAGTGAGGAAGAAATACAATCTGAAATAGGGGTAGAACAAATGGTGGTTTGTCGAGGGAAAGGGTACAGTAAATGCGGGGTGTAGAGTGCGCGTTACAGTTAATTTGATCGTTTCTATAGAATTAAACAACAGATAATACATCTTTCTTGGTAGGGTTGCTTTATTGACTACACAAAAGCTTTCGACAATTAGAACATGTAAAACAGATGGGTAAGAGTATGCCCTTGCGATCTACAAAATTGATGGGAAAGACATTAGACGTATAAAAAACCTAGATTGGAAAGATAGACAAGATGCCAATAAGGATTGAAGACTGAAGTGGGACAATATAAACTATAAAGAGAGGTGTTAGGGCAGGCGATGGTAATGTCTCCAGAACTTTTTTTCCCGTAAATACAGTGAAAATATTTTCATAAATGTAAAGATATAAGAATGGAATCACATTGGAGGACGAAACATCGATAACATTAGATATGCAGATGATACAGTATTGACGGGGGGAGGAGGAGTGAGGCGGGAGGAGAAAGGAGGAGAAGGAAAGGGAAAGAGAGAGGAGAGAAGGCGAAGAGGAGGGGAGAGGAGGGGAGGGGGGAGGGAAGGAGAGAGAGA
>JACEFZ010003887.1:0-13930 GCA_014155875.1 Cepaea nemoralis
GTTGTATGTTGTTGTATTATGTATGTAGTATGTATGTATGTATGTATGTATGTATGTATGTATGTATGTATGTATGTATGTATGTATGTATGTATGTATGTATGTATGTATGTATGTATGTATGTATGTATGTATGTATGTATGTATGTATGTATGTATGTATGTATGTTGTTTATGCGTTCGCGAACAGTCCATCCGATTGAGATGAAATTTTCTACACGTCTTCCTCTCATTCCGGTGCTGCCAACTGTCACAGTTTGTTAGTGTACAAACAGTTATTTACTTAATAAAATTTAATATTTTAATTTACATTATAATTTATATATAGCGAGGGGACATAACTTTTAATAGCTTTGCTATATATGTAAAATTGTTGCATTTCTCAAATAGGTGGACCTTTTCGGTACAGTTATCTACAGGCATATGCGTTATAATCCTCCTCCTCCCCCACTCCTCTTTCCCCTCCTCCCCTTCTCCTCCCCCTCCTCCCTCCTCATCATCCTCCCCCTCCTCCTCCTTTTTCTTCTGCTGCTGCTGCTGTTGCTGCCGCCGCTCCATTTACCCAAGTTAATTGTTGAGGGAAGATGTAAAGATCTTTCAAGTGCTCTTTCTAATGCTATAGTGTTTTTATTTTTGTTGCCTCAATATAAAATTCAATATCTCAGTAACCAACTGAGGGAAAATGATGAGATTTAGCATATAATCTTATAATTATGTCCACTCAACAAAAAAAAATTTTGTTCTGGAGATTGTACAGCAGATTTCAATTTTTGTTTATATGAGGCATATATTTTATGGTCCCCCGCATTCATTCCATCATTTTAAGAGTATTACCGCTTCAGCAAGACACACCCCCGCTGTTTTTGAATTTTGTCTGCGCGGTTTTCGCTTTTGGCAGACTGAGGGAATTTATATGGGGTAGTTCAGAGGTGTCGTCAAACTGTGGGTTCTTTCATGAAACGTGATTATATAAATAAACTAGCTGGCTCGGCCCGGCTCCTGGCGGGGATCTATCTATCTATCTATCTATCTATCTATCTATCTATCTATCTATCTATCTATCTATCTATCTATCTATCTATCTATCTATCTATCATCTATCTATCTATCTATCTATTTATCTATCTATCTATCTATCTATCTATCTATCTATCTATCCAACCATTCATTCATCCATTCATCCATCCATCCATCCATCCATGCATCCATACATCCATGGATGATAGATAGATAGATAGATAGATAGATAGATAGATAGATAGATAGATAGATAGATAGATAGATAGATAGATAGATAGATAGATCCCCGCTAGGGCCTGGGCGAAGCCGGGCCGGGTCAGCTAGTATTTAATAAAGAAGAGCAGAACAATATACAATGCAGAACAGATACTCTCATTTTCCTTGATGAAAAATATCCACAGCACCTCTGGATCCGAGTCTACACAGATGGGTCAGCACAAAATGCTGTTCGAAATGGATGAGCAGGAATGTACCTAGAATGCCCAAATAATATTAGGGACACAGCCAGAATACCAACAGGAAAGTACTGTCATAGCTATGAAGCAAAAATCCAGGCAATCAAGATAGTAGCAGAGAAATGACTAAATACGAACCATAGTACACAGCGTGTGGTGCTAGTGAAAGATGCAAAATCAGTACCAGAGGCACTTCAATCTGGGAAATTGCCAGCACTACGGACACTACTTTCTGTACTTGGCAGCCAGAGTAAGGTAATCATACAGTGGATACCATCTCCCTGAAGAAAAATGAGAGAACATCAGCCATCTAAGGAAGGATCAACAGAAGAGCAACCTGATGTGCCTGCCACGTACCTCCAAGAGAAAATAATAGCAAATCGACCAACACCAAGATTATTGCCTTTTTATTGGCACATCATAACAAATCATTATTCTGCACCTTATATCAAGACACAAACCATTATCCAACCATATGTATGCAAAATTCAAGATCGGAGAATCAGCCATGTGCACATGTGTATTGGCGCCACAGACAGCAGCTCACATACTCCAGTATCTAGACAAACAAAAGTGGAAGATATGGTGTGGACCACTAAATGAACTAAAAAATAGTAAAGTTTATTCAAGAGACAGCATTGCAGATACAGACAATACATTTCAAGCGAAGAAAAAAAAAAGAAGAAAAAGGGAAAGGCTTTCACACATTCTAGGTGAATTGCTTACCGAGACAGGTGACCACTCTTTCACACACAGCCTTTCCACTCCAGATACAGTCAAAATTGGCATTTACTGCCTATATAGTCACCGTGTGTCTGGTCTCAGTCAGATATGACTGAGCTACCGTATGACAGCAGAAGGTACTACCTGCTTTCTGTTAGCGTCGAATGTTGAGCGGCGCTTACCAAACCTGACACCCCACATTGTGCCAACGGCTTCGGGCGGAAGAGCGCAATTTGGAGGGCACAAGCCTTATCCTGGTGCGAGGAAATGTAATCTAAAGACAAAATGTCATGGCAGGGCAGACCAGGCCTTGGTTTGCAGCTGATCTAGGACCGAAGCTCCGACAGGCGGACAGTTAGAGCATTGCTTTGCTGATCCGGCAGCTTCTGAAGCTTGTCTTGTTCCTGATGTATTGGTGTTACCATTCCTCTGGAGTGAACTAGGCAGGCCGAGAGAGGGATTATGCTGCATGGGCAACACGTGGTCTTTACATTTTAGCCCAGGCTTTGTGCTATGGAGAGGTATAACTCCATCCCTGGTCTTAACCGGTCTGGGAATCAAAGCGAGAGGTAGCAGTTACGGGTTATAAGTCCTTGTCAATTGGTGTAGACATGGGGCGCTACGGGTTGCCTCTGACGGTGTGAGACATCTACAGGTATCAATAATCAGCTACCGCCCGCCTTAATCTGAGCAGCATCCGACCAAATAGGTGCTGATTCGCCACAGTCTGCCTGCTCCAATGGGTGCTTGGAGCTAGGACAAAATCTGAATCGCAAGCTGTAAAACCAGTGCACCAGGTACTAAAAAGAAAAATAGAACCTCAAGCTACGTCTAGCAACCTGGAACGTAAGAACCATGTGTCCAGGATTTCCCACTGGCCTGACGAATATTGACGATGTGATAAAAACGGCTGTGATTGATGTCGAACTCAATCGTCTTAACTTTGATATTGCTGGCCTGCAGGAGACTCGCCTCGCTGACCATTATCACTGCATGTGCACCAACACTCACTTCCTCTGATGATGTGAAGGATTCGTTCTATAAGGAGTTAGACTCTGTGATCAAGGACAGTTCCAAAATCCGACTACATTTATATGCTCGGTGATTTCAATGCTCGTGTGGGCAAGGACTCGAGTTCATGGCCAGTGTGCCTTGGAAAATACAACATCGGTCGCATGAATGAAAATGGGCAAAGACTGCTGGAGCATTGCACCAGAAATGACCTATGAATTACAAACTACTTTTTTAAAACAAAAGAGCTGCATAAGGTCACATGGAAACATCCAAGATCCGAACATTGGCACCAGCTGGACTTCATCATCACACGGAGACAACATCTGAACCATATATCATTGACTCGAAGTTACCACAGTGCTGACTGTGATACGGATCATTCTTTGGTTGTTGCAAGGGTTAGACTGAGACCAAAGAGAATCTACACAGCTAAACACAAATCTAGCCCCAGGATTAATATTATTAACACTCACGATCCTGAAAAGTGCTTTCAGTTTCAACAGCAACTTGAAGACGCTTTCACTGATACACCAGAAAATTGTACAGTAAATGAAAAGTGGGGTCAACTTAAGGAAACTCTTTATAAAACTGCCGTAGGGGTTTACGGCACTGTGGATCATAAGAGGCAGGACTGGTTTGCGGCAAACAGCGAGACTCTGCAGCCCTTGATTGATAAGAAGAAGATAGCTCTCTTAAGAAACAAGGAAAGACCAACGCGTAACACTCTGAGTGAGCTAAGGCAAGCTAGGAAGGATGTGCAAAAGGCTGCCAGGCAGTGTGCAAATGATTATTGGATCAAGTTATGTGAGTCCATTCAAATCGCAAGTGATAAGGGAAACATAAGAAGCATGTATGAAGGAATAAAGAAAGCCTGTGGTCCAATGATCAAAAGAAGTGCACCATTGAAAACCTTGACTGGAGAAATCATCACTGATAAGAAACAGCAGATGGACTAGATGGGTAGAGCACTATTTGGAGCTTTACTCAAGTGAGACCAAACTAGCGGATGATGCCCTCAACGCCATAGAGGCTCTACCAACTCTTGACCACCTGGACACACTTCCCACCATAACAGAAGTTAAGTGTGCTATAAATGAACTTGCATCTGGCAAGGCTCCAGGTAAGGATGGGATTCCAATAGAGGTTATCAGGAGTGGGCAAGACACACTCACTCTACAGATCCACCAGCTAATAGAGCTATGCTGGCGAGAAGGACAAGTCCCACAGGATTTCAAAGATTCAAGCATCATAACACTGTACAAGAACAAGGGCGATCGGAGCGACTGCAACAACTATAGGGGTATCTCACTTCTGTGTATTGTTGGAAAAGTATTTGCCAGAATTGTTCTGCGCAGACTTCAAGTCCTAGGAGATCAAGTCTACCCCGAATCACAGTGTGGCTTTCGACAGAACCGGTCTACCATTGATATGATATTCTCATTGCGACAAATGCAAGAAAAATGCCGTGAACAGAATCAACCACTGTTTATTGCCTTCATCGACCTCACAAAGGCATTTGATTTGGTCAGTCGTGAGGGTCTGTTCAAGGCACTAAAGAAGATTGGCTGCCCACCAACTCTTCTGTCCATTGTGGAATCGTTCCACACAGGCATGAAGGGTATAATCAAGTTTGATGGTGCAACTTCATGAAGAGTTTGAAATCAAGAGTGGAGTTAAGCAAGGTTGTGTACTAGCTCCCACCCTCTTTGGAATATACTTTTCACTTCTACTGAAATATGCCTTTCGTGATCAGGATGGTGGTATATACATTCACTCACGCTCAGATGGCGGCCTCTACAATGCTCAGAGATTGAAGGCCAAGACCAAAATTAGGAGGGTACTGATCAGAGAGTTGCTTTTTGCAGATGATGCTGCAATTACGACCCACTCTGAGGAAGAATTACAATGTCTACTATCTGCATTCTCCAATGCTTGTTCTGAATTTGGTTTAACAATTAGCAAAAAGAAGACACAGATTATGTCACAAGGTGCACATGGGGTACCATCAATCTTTATTGACGACGCCGAACTAGAGATAGGTAGACCATTTTACATATCTAGGATCAGTGGTAAATAGCAAATTATCCCTAGATCAGGAAATCAACATCCGGATTGGTAAGGCAGCAACAACAATGAACAGGTTAAGAAAAAGAGTCTGGGAGAACAGGAAGCTTACTGCCAAAACAAAAGTCCTTGTCTATCAAGCCTGTGTCCTTAGTACTCTTCTTTATGGCAGTGAAACCTGGACAACTTACTCACACCAAGAGAAACGTTTAAACAGCTTTCATATGCGGTGTCTGCGAAGAATACTTGGTATTAAGTGGCAAGACAAAATCACAAATACTGAAGTATTGGAAAGATCAGGTTGTGTGACGGTTTATTCCATGCTCAGTCTTCGTAGACTTAGATGGATAGGACATCTTAGGAGGATGGATGATGGTAGAATACCGAAAGGAACATCTTTTTTGGTGAATTACAGATGGCGTTGGTGACTTACGGGATAAATGAGACGGCCGCTCAGCAAGCAATGGCAAACTACTGAGCGTAATCTTGCCAAGAAATCAACAAAATCGGTAAAATGCTGGTGTTGACAGTATGTCCTGTAAAAGATACGCGGGGGAGGGGGGGGGGGGGACAGATGGGTAAGAGATCTCAGGTTCGGCCTCTACTACGATAAAAAGATGTGTGTAAGCGGGGCATGACTGATGCATCATCATCATCAAGTGCCCTGCCGGCTCGCGTAGGCGTTCATGGCTCTCCACAGATCTCGGTGTTTGGTATTCTGGATCAACTCTGCTGACGATATTCCTCCATGCCACCGTCTCAATCCGTCCAGCATCTTTTTCCTTGGTCTGCCTCTGCCTGTCTTCCCCTAGATCTTTCCAGTTGTCACGATGTTCTCCAATGCCTCTCTTCTCATCACATGACCAAAGAAAGCTGTTTGTCTCTTTCTTATTGTTGTATATAGTGTTCTAGTCTCGTAAGCCTCTTTCAGGCAATCGTTGTTAGTTACTCTGGCAGTCCAAGGAATTGGCAACATTCGTCTTAAAAACCACATCTCTGTTGCTTCTAAGTTCTTCCTAATTTGTTCATTTACATTCCAAGATTCGCTGCCATACAGCACAACTGATGACTGATACAGGCATTGTTAATGCACATTGGGAGCAAGTCGCCGCTGATCGTGTTGCATGGAGGGCAAATATCAGAAATGGAACAAAGACAAAGGAGAAAATGACTGCAAATAAGTTGCACACCGAGCGTGCGAGAGTAAGATGGTGTATGATGGTGGAAATGAACATGTGTTCACATGCATCCACTATGGACGAACATTTACAGCGCGAATTGGCCTCATCAGCCACATACGCTACCGCCATTGTTTTTTCCGCATATCCTATTACAGGACATCGCTGTGAACACCATCATTTTACTGCTGCTGTTCATTTCTTGGCAAGATTACGCTCAGTAGTTTGCCATTGATTTCTAAAAGGCCGGCACACATATCCCATAAGTAACGGGCCCAGCGAGAACCGCGACCGATTCTCGCGCAGCCGCCTTTTCTCACGGGGATAAACGGGATTACAGAGAAAGTTGCTAACGCTTAGGCCAGGGAGGCCGGCATAGGTTGTAGTTATTATGCCTTTTTGAGGCACAATGCAACAAACTATCGTCTGTCAAGACGGCAAGGTGCCAATGATAGTCACCACCATTCCAGATAATTCTCAAATAATCAAATATTTCACGAAATTATCTTGTACCCATTTAAGCGACTGCGTGTTTTCCGAAGCCAGACTGGTAGGTAAAGATTTAATTGTGATCTTTGGCGTTTGCTTCTTGTTGAGAAAGCAATCGTGAACTACCGAACGTAAGCTTACCTAGAAAATCAACATGGAGTTGGGGTTGATTGCAATGTCCTGTAAAAAACATGAAACATAAAAAGAAACTGTCTTTGTAAGCAAGCGAACCAACCTCTATGTCAAGCGTTCATAATTGGTTGGATTTTGCATCAAACGCGTTGTAAAGAGTAGTATAGATAATATCACAACAATCCTACACCTTAGTCGTTTGACACAATAGGCAATAAGTAGTGTTATTATTCCTTGCCTTCTTTATTATGACGTTACCAGGTATCCTTCCCTCCCCTACCCCTGGTTAATTTAATTTTAAAATTCGACCTCGATGAGAATGCGAACCCATTACCATCGGTATGGCAGGAAAGCGTTCTAGCCACTATGCCATAGCGGCTCTGGAACGACACAGAGGAAAATATAAAACACGGAGAACTAAATTAGATACAGTGGGGAGCATATGAGGAGCGTGTGGCCGAGTGGCTAGAATGCAGGGTTCGCCTTCGGGAAACCTCGGTAAGGTGGTGTGGTGGTGGTGTGGGGGGGGGTGGGGTGTGGGTGGGGGGGGGGGGGGGGGGGGGGGGGGGGGTTGGCAAAAAAGAAAAGAAAACCCTAACCTGCACAGTTCGCGTCGACTGCACCAGCCAGATGGTCTTAATTCCTCAGGCTCAAGACGCCCCCTCTCCTTGTTCTACACCGCAAGGTACTATAGTCAGTAGATGACATGACAGTGACAGATGAATAATATGGAGAGGATATTGAGGGGTTTGCAGGAAATTGCAAAAAAGACTGGGCTACTTGGCGTGAGTTGTGTCAGCGCGTAGACTCAAATGGGCAGAAGATGAAAAGAAAACAAATAAAGCTCCTAGGATATATTGGGATGGTTATGATTAGAATGAAGGTAACTTCGCGCCAACAGTAAAGAAAGTTCTGGCTTTACTGCAAAGGCTAATGGGCGAGTCTTGAAAAAGGAGAGCTTGGCATATGAGGCTACGACCTCCAGCATGAGAATGGAGGTGGAGGCAGTAACAGCGGCATTCCGGTGGCTAGAAACTACTGCAACACACGTTGTGTTCATTACAGATTCAAAGAATATGCTTAGCAAGGTGAAGAAAGGAAGTTTTCGCGTGGAATGGCTCTCGTCGCTTCAGAGGTCACAGATTGTGAGAATTGTATGGATATTTTGCCCTGGCCATGCGGGTGTACGGGGGAATGAACAGGCTGATAGGCTAGCAGGGAGTACACCTCTTGGTGGTATCTTGCCTATGGACAAGGGGGAGGTGGTCGTGCGCTTGTGGGATCAGGTGGAGAAGGCGGAGGAACAGATTGAGAACCCATATGTGGAAAGAATGAGATTGCGGGGGATCGGCAGGGGTTCTGGAAGAATCTCGAAACTGAGAGGGGAGACCAGGAAAACATTTAATCAGATAGCGGTGGGAACGATTAGTGGTATGACTCTTCGCTGGCTGTTGAACGAGGGGACTGAGCACGTATAGGAATGTCCTGAGTGCAGTGATGACTCAACTCAACAGTTCTGGCTATTGAGCTAGGGAAAGAAGGAATCAACTGGACAGTACATCAAGGGTACTCTACACAAACTCAACACTGTTAGTGCTAAACATATGATTCAAGATCAACAACTTCAACCCCCTCCCCCCTTATTCTTAACTGCAAATGAGTACCTGAAGCCATTTCCCATATCAGGATGGCTAGTAGAATCTTCCTGAAACTTATTTTCCGGATGTCTCGTACCTCATTAATCTTACGCTTCTTTCTTTCATTATGACCACACACTTCAAACTGTAGATTACACTGCTGGCGTTAAAAAAAAAACAAAACCAACAACACACACATGCAGTTTAATATTCAGTGCCCGCTCCTTAAAAAGAAAATTTTTCATTGTATGAGCTCAGCTAGTGGTTAGAGCACACGCTATGGTTCCTCTTACTGCGCCGTTCTGATTATTAACGTGTCTATTCTTGCATTCTTCGATGTAGATCGCATTGCAAATTCCAACAACATGCATTTCAATAATCAGTCCACCCCAAGCAAGGACTCTTAACTCGACAACAGCATTAGTAATCGGCAAGATGTATAATTTAAATGAAGCAATTTCTCATTTCTGTGGGCAAGTGTATAATGAGACATCCGTTACTATAAATATAGATGCAAATCGAATGGACTTACTTTAAGACTACGTAGACAGGTAGTGATCTAGTATATCATGTCTGCTAAGCATATTAACGGTGAATTAAGTTTACATTTTAGTTTTGGTATTGTAACATGAGAATTTCTGTCTAAAGTTGCCATTATTGGACTTTGACAGTAGCTCATACGTCTGACGATTTCATATCCTTTCGATTTTGTGTGGATGAAACCGCAGACGCCATTTTGCAGCACAGAGTATTACTATGGCGTAGTTTAATCTGTGTGTTTGGAGCTTGTGTTTACATTTATATTTCCAACACATTTTCAAAGATTTGGATTATAATTGTAATCTGAAATTGTTTATGATGTGACTCTTTTGTACACCTGTTACTTTTAAATATATTCTGGCGGCAATAGACCAACAAGAATGCCATGATTTCCGGGTGTTGTTTTTTTTTAAATTCTTGCTGATTCCTGAAAATCAGAAATCACAACTGGAAGAGTCAGTCCGTCACAGTTAAGTAGACAGACTGCAGGACACGTTTGGCACGTTAAACGATACTCGTCTGTTATGTTGAATCCGATCCGTGCTTTCGTGTTGTTGTTCTTTTATATGGTAAATAAAAGTGAATTAACCGAGTAGTAAAGTATCGTTTGTCTACCGTGTTGTATGCTGGCCAATTTCTGACTGATTTATTTATAATTGTCCGATTGAAGTGATAGTATCTCTATCTCAGTATCTGTCTGACACCGTAGAACCCCCAGAGACTCACCCCTTCCCTCCCTCACTGGGTTTGTTTTGAAAATGATTAATCAATTCTCGGACACAGTGGTTGAGTCAGAAGTTGATAGATGATCAAATATAAAACAAAAGAGCTGTTTGACTTGCATATGTTGAGGAGAATAGCAGAGACAGGCAATTATTTGAATTGTAAGCTGATTATTAACTTAATATGGCTTCCTCTGCTGCCTGTCATTACAATAAATTTGCGCCAGATTATTTGTAACATGAGAGAAATAGGGTTAGCAGTTTGAAGAATCTACTGTGCTGCAGTTAAATAACATATGATTTGAATTCCTGACATAACAGTGTTAACACTAATTTAGTGTTTAAAATCTTTGTAATTGAACTGGGAGGCCTAGTAGTAGTCTAGTAGTAGTGTAGGTGAAGTCTAGGTAATTAATTACTAATATAATACAGAAACACATTGGCTTTTTCTTTCAACTTTTATGAATAAAAGGGACATACTATATTTCACATTGTCCAAACACAATCCTCATGAATGACTGTTGAAGTTTCATATTTGTGGGTTTTCACAATTTTCAGTAGTGAAATAATGTCTTTGTAAATTTCCGGTTACAAGCTGCAGGACAGGTTGAAAAAAACAACAACATGAAACCAAGTAATTCAGTTAAATTTACCACATTTCCCCAGTACAGTTTTAATAAAGAAAAAAAAGGTAAACGCCATCATACTGACAGTCCAGTTCTCTTTAAAGTTCTTAATTATTTTCTACAACACTTTAAACTTTTGTATGTTCTTCGTTGTGTGTGAAGTTTCATTGTATATGTAAACTCTGATAATAGATAAGCTTGTAGTTATGTTATAAAAGTTAGCCTTCAATGTACATTGAAGTTTACTGTATGTGGTGATCTTCAGCAGTGTGATGTTTCATTTTGTGAGTTAGCTTGCAATACTTGTGGAGTTTCAATGTATGAGTTAGTTTGCAGTACTTGTGGACTCCAGTTGTATGAGTTAGCCTCCAATACATGTGTTTTCATTATATGAACAGCTCCTCAATGGGCATAAAGTTTCATAGTACCAGTATCATAAAAAGGAATGTGAACAGTAATATTAGGAGTTAGCTTCTAATAACCTTTAATTTCAATGTCTGAGGACTTTCATTGTCTGATTTTTTTAGCCTACCATTATGTGTGAAGCTTTAATTCTGCATGTACTATTTCTCTCTCTAAAAGTTAGTTGCATATCCTTTATGGACGTAGCAGTCAACCCTAACATTTTATGGCTTTTCGTGATGTCTGGGCAAGTTTACGTTCAGTAGTTTGCCATTGCTTTCTGAACAACCGGCACCCATACCATTTTCGTAAAAAAAACCTACTCAGCTGTGTTTCAAACGTGGAATGTGGGATTACGAATTGTGTAGTCCATAAACATGCTACAACTTTTAGAGCACAGGACAGATTTTTGCTTGTGGATTAGCTTTCCCTATTACCACTGACTTCAGAGGTATTTGTAATATACGTCCCTAATTCAAGGACAGGTTGTCAACATGTTATTCAAACATACTGGTGTAATAGTTGAACCCGCTAACTCACCTTCAGCACAAGAGTTGTAATATTTGTGACTTTTGGCTGACAATGGAAACTAAAAACAGTATTTTTTTTGGAGACCAAGGTTACATTTTATGCACACTTTAAATGTTCTGTTGTAGGTAGTTTTTCTATGTTGATATTTTTACAGGACTGCAGCTAACTTAGCCATCTCTTTTTGTTTCCAACTATAGAAGGATCTACACCATGCACTTGCGACCTCATGTTATTCACTATTATGTGAGACTAGGCATCCAGTCTATCACTTAGAGAGATCAGTGAGGTGTGTGACTTCTCAAGTTTCAAAATAATAAGTTATCCTTCAACTGGATATGAACCCAACACTTTAATCCCCCAGAGGGTGATACTGTTCTTTAAAGCTATTCTAAGATCATTTTCATTTTGCTTTTGGCTGTTTGGCTGCAGCTGACATATAATTTGTATTTTGCTTAAAACAAAGGTAAGGAGACCTATAGCATCTACTGCCATTGGAGTGTGAATCACATATTCTAGGGCATGAGGTAGGGTGGCTAGTTCCCTTCTTTAGCATCTTTCCTTCCCTGGAAATTGTCTGGTACCATTTTTTATGATGGGTTGACCCTGGAGCCATATTTGTCAGAAAAATAGTCCTCTCTGTTAGGGATTGAACTTAGACCACTTTTCTGAGAGGCCAGCACACTAACCACTATACCACTGCAGCTTTTTGCTTACTTATAAGGGGGAACAGTATAACATATCATAGTGGAGTTTCACAGTTGGTGCTGATGATCATTATTCACTATAATCACTCATAACATAATTAGTTTTATTGTCATATTCACATATATTTTGGGGTCACGTTGACATGCATTATCTGACAAAATAGATTTGATAAAAACTTTTAGTTTCATGTGCATGGTACATACTGTGAAAGTAATTACTTCTTTTGGAAAGCTACTTTTCTAAAGTTACTTATCATATTCCAAGCAGTCAAAGGATTTATTGTGTGTAGTAAATTGTAAACAAAAATTGAAAAGTAGTAGCTTCTTTGCTACAATAGTATTTTAGGGAATGTAAAGCAAGAGCTTATCTCCGGGTTGTTTATTCTGATTTATTCACACCACTGAAGTAAACAGATGTTATTATGTAAAGGAATAGCCTTGTCATTGTGTTGTAAGGAAAAGGGTATAATATTTTGCATGTGTGTTATTAACCCCTTTACCGTGTGTCACGAGTTAACTCGTCATAAAAATTGTTGGCTTTAACCGTGCATCACGAGTTAACTCGTCATCAGATGTAAAAGTCTTCTGTGTGCCGTGCGTCCCGAGAAAACTCGTGTTAATACAAAAATAGAAATGGGAAATGCATAGGCAGCTAATCCAACAGCCAGTTCAACAGCGGAAGAAAAAAGTAGGTCATCACGTGATCCCAAAAGTGAAAGGGGGACAGTAAACAAGAAAAAAAAACCAGATACACAAACTTAGTCATTTACAATTTGTTGTCAAGTTGAAACCCAACGACTTCTCAAAAAAATCATTTCCCGATCAATTGCAAAAGCCGAGGTAGACCATCAAAAACTACCGGTAATCCTCTACGTCAAATGCTCGACATTTCCCTATGTTCATTCCAGCCAATGCTGTAAAACAAACACCAACAAAAGGTAAAGTGTGTTGCAAAAGACCCGGGGCCCCTGGGAGAAATTTTGTAAAGAGCACGATACTACTGCCAGTGTGACACAGCACTATGTGCAGCTCCATGTTTTGGTGTTTACCACACCAAGTATAATTACTAAAAACAATTGACATCTAAATACGTATAGTTTAGTTCGTTTTGAACAGTACCATTTAGTACAGAAAATTTCTTATTTTCCTCACAATTTCTAAAAGACAACTCATTTTCACTTAAAAAAACTTTTAT
This sequence comes from Cepaea nemoralis, assembly GCA_014155875.1. Classification (NCBI taxonomy): domain Eukaryota; kingdom Metazoa; phylum Mollusca; class Gastropoda; order Stylommatophora; family Helicidae; genus Cepaea; species Cepaea nemoralis. The sequence goes on from JACEFZ010003887.1 coordinate 13,433, forward strand.
TTTGCTAGGACAACATAACATATCAAATTTTGAAAGAAAAAATACACAGTTTGCATAACAAAAAAAAATTTTTTTTCCACGGTAAAGGGTTAACACATTTACATACCTAATCCATTAACCCCACCAGACCTGAGGCCCTGAAACCCAACTGTCCCTATTACCTGGACTCCCGAGCATTAAAGAGGAAAAAAAACAACTGATATAGAAAAAAAGTTATTACATGCAAACATTTTTTAGAATAAGAAAAAACTTGGAGACATTGTAGAAAAAATGTCTACCTTTCACTAGCACCAATATTCCACCTTTTTGGTGCCAATCCATTCGAATAAACCAAAAATCGATCCCGTTGGATTGAAAGCCTAGACCTACTTTTCTTTCTTGTTGAAGTGCTGGTTTATCGCCTAAGTTTCATTGGAATTTTTTAGAATTTTTTCGCGTTATACCACACAAACCAAAAAGTTTTAGGTTAAACTTATTTTTTTTGGGGGCAACATTTGG
>JACEFZ010003888.1:0-11596 GCA_014155875.1 Cepaea nemoralis
AAATTTCTTTTCCGTTTTTTGTCGTTCAGCTGTGTCGTTAACGATGCTTCGTTGTCGAGGTGTCATTCCGTTGGGAAATTGTCGTTTCGTCTCCGTCAACAGTTTGTTGCGTCTGTTCATTTGTCTCATTGTCCTGTCTAGCATAGTATGGTTTCAACATATTCACATGTGATAATTCCAAATTTCCATTTAAAGAGAATGCAGTAGGGTTATTTCCCTTGACCAGTTTATGACATATATCACAAAATGTACAAAATGTTTTAATGTCTTGGTTGAACTTTGGCCAATAAAACTTAGTCAGGACAATTGCCCTGGTCAATTCGTATCCCATATGACCTCCAAAAGGGGAGTCATGGGCTATTTTTAGCACTTTGTTTCGATGTGTTTGTGGTAACACTACTTGCTGTGTCGTGGTCTGGTTTGTTGTGTAAAATCTCGTTAAGATGTTGTTCTGTAGCCTAAATGTCCACGATGCGTTCTTAGTGACTTTTGGTTTAAGTCCTACTAATTTAAAGTATGGTGCAAGTGTTGTATCTGCTTTCTGTTCATTACCAAAAGTGATGTTAGTTGAGTTTGGCGCTACTATTTCTAATGATTCCTGCAGTTGGTCGGTGTTGGTTTTGTGGGTTGTCTGTCGTGTTATTGCGTTTGTGTGTTGTGTGTTTTGTTGCACATTTACAGGTTCGGTACTTGGTAGTTTGATAGCATCCTCAATACGAGGTTTTAATTCGGTCGTATCGTTTCTAGATTCGACCGCCCCTGCATTGTACACCTTGGTGAATTCTTCCTGAATTACCTCAGTGGTTGTCTCCCTTGGTATTTTGGCAGCTTGAGACAAGCAAGAATGGTGTTTCTCTTTTGTGTCGCTATTCGTGTGGTGGATACCGTGTTTTTGCTCCCACCTTTTGATTTCTCTTTCAGAGCATGGATGTATGTTGGGTAAATTACCAAGTATAATATCCGCGACTGGATTTTCAAGGATAGCACACAATACTCGCCCAGATATGAACGGTGTTTGAATTTCGACCAAAGCAAGGGGGTATTTCTCTATCGTACCTGAGAATGTGCGACATGTCACATGTTTGTCTGTGTAGTCTTTAGTGTCTATTAATGTTTTCCTAACCCCACAAAGCGTTGCGCCGGAATCGCGAATTAATGTGCACTTTTTGTTGTTAACAAACCCTGTATAAAAAACTAGCTTGCCTGTAGATGACAAAGCAGCGTTAGCTGTTTCATTTGCAATTGGGACTATGTGTCCACAATGTAGTGTTGTGTCAAGTTGGAACTTCGTACAGGTGTTGCACTTACTGTCTGTTATGTTGTTTATGATGTGTACAGCATTCCCAAGCTCGGTTTCATTGTCGTGTTGATTGTCACATTCATTTAGTGACTCAAGCTCTTCGTCAGACGACGTTTCTACTAATGCCGCATTGGCCTGTTTCAATAACTTTCGGCCTTCACAATCCTTATTATAGTGACCCCAGCTATTGCAGAAATAACATTTAATTGCTCTGTGGTAAGCCATGCGTTTAGCTGTTTGCTTCTCCACCATCTTTTTGAGGTGTTGAGGGTAGGTGGGTGATTTGTCGCACATCCCGTAACTGTCGTGATGAAAATTGCAATATTGGCATCTTACTACTTTACCGACATTGGATCGTGGTTTAAACCTACTCTCTGTTTGTTTGGAGTATTTGGTGTTCACTATTGCAGCTGCTGTATCGTTGTGACTTATGTTGAGCTGAAAAATATCCCTATTTGCTGTGAAAAATGCATTCCCCTTTGCCTCTATTTCCTGAATGCTCTTACAGTCCATTTGTTTTAAGAACTTGGCAAAAGGTGTGGGGATGGTGCTAACTATTTTATCTATTATAATAAGCTCCTTAAGTTTATCATGGCTATTGTTGGTTTTAGCCGAGTTAATCCATTTTGTGCATATGTCTTGGACTGTACTGACATAATCTATAAAGGTTTGGTTTGGTTGTGGAGATAATTTGGCAAATTGTTGTTGGTAACCTGCAGTGTCTAAAGAAAAATGTTGGAGAATGCGTTGTTTTAGGTACTCATAGTCTTTTCGCATTTCCTGTGGTATTGTCTCTATTACTTTAAGTGGTTCAAGAGCTAAGTTTCTCATTAGGATAAATGCCCAATCTGATTTAATGATTTTATGATGAGACATGAGACACTCAAAATTTTCTAAGTAGGCGGAGATGGAATCTCCTGAACAGAAAGCCTTCACGAGACCTTTATATTTATTATATTTTTGTTCTTCTTCTTTGCTTCTTAACTTATTTATTGATATTTCTGTGTTGGACTCCATTTCCATCTGTTTTAGTTTAATCTGTGTCTCGGCATTTAATTGGGCCTGTTTGGCGGCGGCCTCAAGCTCCATCTGTTTCTCCTGAGCCTGCAATTGTATTTTCTTTTCTTCAATTTGCAATTGCATTTTTTTTTCTTCGGCCTCCATTTGCAATTTTTTTTCTTCGGCCTCCATCTGTAATTTCTTTTCATCTGCTTGTATTTGCATTTGCAATTTCTTTTCTTCGGCCTCCATTTGTAGTTTCTTTTCATCTGCTTGCATTTGCAATTTCTTTTCTTCGGCCTCCATTTGCAGTCTCCTTTCTTCTGCTTGCATTTGCAATTTCTTTTCTTCGGCCTCCATTTGCAGTCTCCTTTCTTCTGCTTGCATTTGCAATTTCTTTTCTTCGGCCTCCATTTGCAGTTTCCTTTCTTCTCGTTCTATCGCTCTTTCTTCACGGGCAATGTTTTCTGCGTGTGTTTTCTGTGCCCATTCTGACAGTTTTTCTTCTTTATAACCTAACTTTATTCCTTGCTCAATGCATTGATCTAAACTAGACATTTTGTGTTTTACTTGTTTGTTAAGTTTATAGAGTTAAATCCCTTAGAAAAATATGTTGTGTGGTCGAAAATTTGGTTAACTCCCCTAATTATTAATGTGTAAATCAAAATGCAAGGTTATGTTGGTGACAAGCTTATGAATATGCAAAGAAATCAATATGATACAAAATAATACATTGATGAAACATGAGGAGTACAGCTTAGACGTACAATGAGTATGAGGTGAAACTTAGCTTTTAATTGAAGAATTCCTCGATGTTGTTTTGTACTCTCGTCACTGTTGGAAAGGTTTCATCGGTTGGACGCGGCACTTGTTGCGGAACAATCTGCTCGTGGAGCTAGAAAACATTAGTCACTGTCACAAAAAAAAAAATGTCAAAATAGTAACATGTCAAAAAAAAATTGTTTACAGAATCAAAATAATGAGGCACTGTGGAGGCAATGGTGAGACATTGCCGAGGGACTCAGATTATTTCTATTTTATCGCTAGATAGCTACTAGTTTTATGTAAGCTTGTAATGTTAACAATTTCTTTGATTTAAAAAAATCAATGTGTTATCAAAAATCAATGTGATATGATTAAATAATTACTTTTACATGGCATTTAATAAGTTTTTAAGAAAACATTCTATGCCAAAACCGGAAAACTAGCCCCCAAAAAGCCTGTCATCATCTTACTCTTATCTAAATAACGGTTCGGGTTCATACAGGCAACAATACACTGTTCGCTAGGATATAGAACATTTATTGTATAAAGTGTACAGTTGGCGCAGTGGGTAAACAGACCCGCGCTCTCTTATATTACATATCACAGATAGTTAAACATCAAACATATAGTTGTCATACAACAATCTAGCACACTATCTAGCCTAAGTATATCTATGAATATCTATGAGTCCCTCTCAGGCAGGCCCTGTTGTCTCCCTCAAGTCCGTTTGTCCTCTGCCGGTCTCCGCGTGTCCTAACTCGACACGGGCGGTAACTCTGTCCGAGTTCCTCGTGGACCCCGCATTAGGCGGGCCACATCAGTGTCCACGGAATCATGGACTTGGTGACCAGCTCTTTCGAGAAGGTTCTAGATTACTCGGGTCCTGTGCGACTCAGTGGTATCCCTTGGGCTGGAGTTGCAGCCCTCTACTATATAGGAAAGTGAGGCGGTGACAATGACACTGTTTTATGTTTGTGCACACTGTTTTATGTTTGTGCACACTGTTTTATGTGTGTGCACTGTTTTATGTTTGCGCACACTGTTTTATATTTGCACACACTGTTTTATGTTTGTGCACTGTTTTATGTTTGCGTGCACTGTTTTATGTTTGTGCACACTGTTTTATGTGTGTGCACTGTTTTATACCTGTGCACACTGTTTTATGTTTGTGCACACTGTTTTATGTTTGTGCACTGTTTTATGTTAGCGTGCACTGTTTTATGTTTGTGCACATTGTTTTATGTTTGTGCACATTGTTTTATGTTTGCGCACACTGTTTTATGTTTGTGCACTGTTTTATGTTTGCATGCACTGTTTTATGTTTGCGCACACTGTTTTATGTTTGTGCACTGTTTTATGTTTGCGCACACTGTTTTATATTTGCACACACTGTTTTATGTTTGCGTGCACTGTTTTATGTTTGTGCACACTGTTTTATGTTTGTGCACACTGTTTTATGCATGTGCACACTGTTTTATGTTTGTGCAAACTGTTTTATGTTTTTGCACTGTTTTATGTTTGTGCACACTGTTTTATTTTTGTGCACACTGTTTTATGTTTGTGCACACTGTTTTATGTTTGTGCACATTGTTTTATGTTTGTGCACATTGTTTTATGTTTGTGACACTGTTTTATGTTTGCGTGCACTGTTTTATGTTTGTGCACACTGTTTTATGTTTGTGCACATTGTTTTATGTTTGTGCACATTGTTTTATGTTTGTGCACACTGTTTTATGTTTGTGCACATTGTTTTATGTTTGTGCACACTGTTTTATGTTTGTGCACACTGTTTTATGTTTGTGCACACTGTTTTATGTTTGTGCACACTGTTTTATGTTTGTGCACACTGTTTTATGTTTGTGCACATTGTTTTATGTATGTGCACACTGTTTCAAGCTGAGATCTTTCTTCTTGTTTCAGAGTCTGCATCCGCAATAGTCGCTGGGGTTCACGTCCTGATGGTCAGCGCGTTTTGCCTGGTGTTGAATTTGTTCTATAGATAAATCATCTCGTTTCACTAGAGGTCATCGCATCACATCATTTGTGACATGTTACAGTTATCATCATCATATTCTATCTCACTCAGCTAGTCTGTTTTACATGTTTGTTATATGTTAATTTGATTCTGCATAACATGTATTTTTATTTTTAGGGGAGATAATTTAGAAGTAGGAGAGATAACTTTTAGGATAAGAAACTTGAAAAGTATTTCACGTTGACTACAAAGTTCTTATTAAATATGTGACAAATTTTGGAAAAACGGTTGAATTACATTTCACGAAGAAGATGATTCACTGTAACCATGAGGAAGTAATGCAGCAGTTCTTGGGGAGATAAATTAATCTGAAGTAACGTTTCCGTTTTTGCATATCCTATTTACAGGACATCGCTGTCAACACCACCATTTTACTGCTGTTGTTGATGTCTTGGCAAGTTTACGTTCAGTAGTTTGCCATTGCTTTCTAAACGACTGGCTCCCTTGCCAACACGTTAAAACCCAGCGCAACGTGGTCTGCTGCCAAATCGGTCGCAGTTGTGTTTCGAACGCAGGTAAGCGGGCTCACGATTCGCGTCCGCAAACCCTTAGCCATGGAGACGGCGGAGTAACTTTTAGGATAACAAATATGAGGAATACATAATTACCACAGAGTGCAATCTCCTTGGAGGAAGGGCAAGTCCCAACTGCACCTCCGCGTGGTAGAGGAAGGGAAACAAATCACCTCCACGTGGTAGGGGAGGAATACATATCACGGTGTGACAAACGCAGCTCTGGGGACCGAATGACACCAGAATAAGCGGTCAACTCTGCAGCTGAGCAGAGCTGGGCACTCACTTGTCCCGACAGTCGGAAATGGTATGAATGTGGTAACCAAGAGGAACCCATTACTTTATCTTCCCCAGAGATCATGCACACTCAGAACACAAGCGATCTGATCTATAGCGATGGATGTGCACCTAAACCAGTCTGCAGGGCACATAATGGTGATGACAATGTTCATTGGAAAGTCTCGGTGGCGCAGTGGCTAGTGAGCTTGCCTGCCACCCGGTGGCCATGTGTTTGAACCCACTTCGAGGCAGGAGTTGGTTTTAATTAACTGGCTATCAGCCGACCCATTCGTAACTGGGCACCTAGAAATGTTCAGTACAGTAACTGTACTGGTTTCAGAAGTCGGCATTGCTAGTGGTGATTGTGGTACGGGTAGGCCGAACAAGTATGGTCCACTCACTAGAGCAGTTCATAGACTGATTGTCGCAAATTTGTCATTATTGGTCAGCTGGCAGGATCTTAAGGATTGTATCAGGAAGACAGGAGAGGTTACAATGCGGACGCCAGCAAGAAACACAACATTGATGATAAAATAAAGTTTGTTTCATGCTAGAGACATGCTATAAAAAAAAAAAAATGGACAGCAAGGAGATTAAAGGTGGCAAGATCGGATTGGCCGAGGACAGATCTAGATGGCACGGTTGTTCAGACAGCAGAAGTAAACATAGCGGGAGATCTCACAACCACAGTCGCTCAAACAGCAGAAGTCTCAGTGAGTCCCAGACAGTCTCACAGACTGTAACAGACACAAGCAGATGTCCCAGACAGTCTCACAGAATGTAACAGGCACAAGTCTGGAGGAAGGAGAAGTCCCAGACAATCTTATGGTGAGACAATCAGACATACGTCTAGGAGTCCAACATGGCCGAATGGATAAGAACACTCACTCTTAAACTTCCCTTGTGCTGATGCTGAGCTAGCGGGTTCAACCCTTACATCGGTTATTTGGACTAAAATGTTGACTTCTCGTCCTTGATACGAGAACTTAATTTACAAGTTCTTCTGAAGTCGGAGTGGGTTCGCCTGATGGCGAGGGACACTGGTAATAGGGAAAGCTGATCCTCACGCATAGGCCACTCCAGCATAGACTACGCTCCAGCTCAAAGTGAAGGAACAAAAACAAAAATAAAAAGATGTAAGTCTAGAAGTAGATCATTTAGCCTATTGAAGATAGATCATTTAGCCCCGTAAAGATAGATCATTGAGCCCATTGAAGATAGATCATTTAGCCTATTGAAGATAGATCATTTAGCCCCGTAAAGATAGATCATTGAGCCCATTGAAGATAGATCATTTAGCCCATTGAAGATAGATCATTTAGCCCCGTAAAGATAGATCATTGAGCCCATTGAAGATAGATCATTTAGCCCATTGAAGATAGATCATTTAGCCTATTGAAGATAGATCATTTAGCCCCGTAAAGATAGATCATTGAGCCCATTGAAGATAGATCATTTAGCCCATTGAAGATAGATCATTTAGCCCCGTAAAGATAGATCATTGAGCCCATTGAAGATAGATCATTTAGCCCATTGAAGATAGATCATCTAGTCCATTGAAGATAGATCATTTAACCCATTGAAGATAGATCATTGAGCCCATTGAAGATACATCATTTAGTCCATTGAAGATAGATCATTGAGCCCATTGAAGATAGATCATTTAGCCCATTGAAGATAGATCATTTAGCCCATTGACGATAGATCATTTAGCCCATTGAAGATAGATCATATAGCTCCTTGAAGATAGATCATTTAGCCCCGTGAAGATAGATCATTGAGCCCATTGAAGATAGATCATTTAGCTCCTTGAAGACAGATCATTTAGCCCATTGAAGATAGATCATTGAGCCCATTGAAGATAGATCATTGAGCCCATTGAAGATAGATCATTTAGCCCCTTGAAGATAGATCATTTAGCCCCTTGAAGATAGATCATTTAGCCCATTGACGATAGATTATTTAGCCCATTGAAGATAGATCATTTAGCCCATTGAAGATAGATCATTTAGCCCATTGAAGATAGATCATTTAGCTCATTGCCGATAGATTATTTAGCCCATTGAAGATAGATCATTTAGCCCATTGAAGATAGATCATTTAGCCCATTGAAGATAGATCATTTAGCCCATTGAAGATAGATCATTTAGCCCATTGAAGATAGATCATTTAACCCATTGAAGATAGATCATTTAGCCCATTAAAGATAGATCATTTAGCTCATTGAAGATAGATCATTTAGCCCCGTGAAGATAGATCATTTAGCCCATTGAAGATAGATCATTTAACCCATTGAAGATAGATCATTTAGCCCATTGAAGATAGATCATTTAACCCATTGAAGATAGATCATTTAGCCCATTGAAGATAGATCATTTAGCCCCGTGAAGATAGATCATTTAGCCCATTGACGATAGATTATTTAGCCCATTGAAGATAGATCATTTAGCCCATTGAAGATAGATCATTTAGCCCCGTGAAGATAGATCATTTAGCCCATTGAAGATAGATAATTTAGCCCATTGAAGATAGATAATTTAGCCCATTGAAGATAAATCATTTAGCCCATTGATGATAGATCATTGAGCCCATTGAAGATAGATCATTGAGCTCATTAGAGCAGAAATCTGATTAGTGGTCTCATTCAGTAAGATCAGGGTAGTGGTAGACAACACGATTCAAATGTCGGGTTCTGTATTTGGCTGTTGTGTCTGTCATTTTATTAGAAGTGTGTGAGTGTCCAGAGCCTGTCATTGTTTGGGTTTTGTGGGATATGTTTACATCTCATGGTAATGTGACAGAGACTTGTTCCGCAGAATTTGTTTAACACGTTGGTAGACATCAGTGAACGTGTAGTGTTGATGCAATGAGATAAAGCTTGTGAATGACTGAATGCTAGTTAATGTTTACGATGTAATTTGCTTGTTTTATTCTGCTGCGATAGATTAATTATTTTATTGTAAATATATGTTTATGTATACTTATATTTTGTAATGCCATTCGTTTTCCTCAATATGTATTGTGTGTGTGTACTTTTTCAATCTACATAGTGTGCAGTTTATTGTACATGTGTACATATATTTTGTTTTCCATAGCTGGTGAAGAGAACTTGTACCCCCACCCCATATGTCCTAACCTAGAATATGCGAAGACCTGCCACTGAACCCCCATTCCTTGGGAAATAGCTGTCCTAAACATTGCATGCACCTCGCAGGACATTGTCATCAACCCCAACACAGGCTAATTTTGAAGGCAAATTTACGTTCAGTAGTTTGCCATTGCTTTCTGAATAAGAAGGCAATGCTGAAGTCCATCGCGTGTTGGTCACAGTCCATCTTGTCCTCAGCGTACCGGAAGTGTAAGAGCTAGAGCGCTGTTATCACCTAGGCCACGTCAACATCCACTAGGGAACAACCTTCACCTTTTAAAACTGTTTTTCTTTCTATTGAAAAAAGAAATTAAACCAGAAAAGAATCCAGTCCACCTTAAAGGGCGTGCTAAATAATGTATTGCCGTCTAATTGCTTAATGTGAACAGGTTTTTTTTTGGGGGGGGGGGGGGGGAGGGGTGGGGAAATATTGAAATGCGAGTACAGGGAGGGTGGGGTGGGGGGGGGGGGGGGGAGGGGCTTTAATTGCACTAAGACATTTGTGGAAGTTGAGGGAAAGTAAACTTGGGAGTTTTAAGCTCCAGTGTTACATGGGTGCTGCTGTATGGGTTGGGGGATCGGAGAGTATTCAGAGGGGCTGATGAAGAACTGTGGGCATTCATTGGTTGGGGTCCAGCAGAATGCTGGGATTGGAGTGCTGTGGTTAATGGGGTCCTGTGTAGAGCTCATGGGGAGAACTAGACTCATTCCGGTGGGTCGGGAGGTGGGAGGCGAGGGACGTTGGCGCTGGATGGGACGCAAAGAGAACCCGAGGATAGTGTAGTTAGACACTCTCTCATCTGGAGTCCACTAGGCGAACCAAAAGAGTGGGAGGCACCGAGAAGAGAATTACAGAGATGGATAATACTGGGAGGGAATAGACGTATTGCAAGGAGACAGCAACAAGATATGTCGGCTTGGCAAAGATTGGCTGATGGCCATTTCTCCCATGGGGGATACAGTGTAGAGAGTGGAGTATAGTTTCGTAACCATCTAGCTAGACTTGAGGATACAACCACATGGTCACCAAGGGTATACAGCTTTCGGTCATCGCCCAGAGATCCGCTCAACCACATTTCTACATCTCTTCCAACAGGCAGTCACAGCCTTTGAGATGACATACCACCGCTCCTACTCCCAATGCGCATTCGCATAATGATCTTGTAAATCAATTAATATTGCAACATGATATATGTATCTACTTATCATTCTTATATTATGTTACGGATAAGAAAACGTATCTATGAATTATCTACTAAATTAATTATTTATATAATATAGTATCAACTTTCCACCGCTGTATGTACACGAGATCAACATGTCTCTTTATGATCAGCTTGTCATGACAGCACATCTGTTTCATCCATTGAGACATATAATACATATCACTCCGCTTCTATTCAGCGTTCAAGGCACACGGTGTAATCTGTTTCATCCATTGAGACATATAATATCACTCCGCTTCTATTCGGGGTTCAAGGCACACGGTATAATCTGCTAAAAATATGAAGATATCATTAGCAACATTATTATCACCAAGTGCCTTGCCGACTGGCATGGGCGGTCATGTTTCTGCACATTTTCCTTTCGGCATTTATCTGTTCGTGTGCTGGCACCTTTAGATAACAACATTCTGTCTAGGATCTCGTCTGGCTGTTTTCCTCGATATCTCTTTCCATACATTTCTCCTGTTGTCTCAGCTTTGTTCCAGCATTTCTTTTCTCATGATATGGAACAAAAAATGACTATCTCTTTCTGATGTTTGTAATAAGTTACAATTATGCCTTAACCTCTTTCAAAACATTTAAATTACTCATTTTGGCTGTCCTGGGAATTTTCAGCATTCTTGTTTAAAACCACCTGTCTGAAGCTAAAAACAGAGAATGTGGGGGAGGGAATTTTCATGTTTACTCTGGATCTATGTAACAAAGAAGAAGTCTTTTTGTAACTTCCAATGACAGGGATTTATTATATACGAAGATCTTCATTTTGTAAAATAAAGTAGTTTTTGCCTGCTCCATTATTGTCTTTGTGATATATTTTCTTGCTGATGTTATCCATGTGCCTAGAGACTCGAATTCCCTTGCATCACAGGGTCTAGGTGAAACAGAGAAGACGAGCAGCTTCTTAGCACAGGTGAAACATTGCTGTTCTGAGAGGGTACAGAGTAAATTTCCCATACAGTGATGGAGTCGCCCTAAGGCTATCTGAAGAAGCATAAACAAGGACTAACATAATGGGGAGCAGTGACTTCTAGAATAACAACAGCAACATTTAGAACCACAAAAACATGCTTGCTATCCTGTGTTCCACACCGAATAATGACACGGACAAATCAATTAAGGGATGAATATTCTAGAAACTCTAAAGTATTACAGTTAATCAGACAAAATGTAAATAAGAAAATTTTGACGAGACCTGAGCGTCAAGATATGATCGAATAACATGGGCTTAGTGGAGATCAAAAAAGGTTTTAAATTTTTTTTCCGGAATTTTTTGGCAAAAAGGTAAATTAAAAAAACCGCCTTTTTTGGGCCGGGGTTTGGTTTTTCCATAAA
>JACEFZ010003889.1:0-98923 GCA_014155875.1 Cepaea nemoralis
CCGTTTTTCGGGAAAATTTTTGGGGGGTATTTTGGGGGTTTGTTTTGGTTTTGCTTGTGGTCGGGCCAAGGGGTTGTGGGGCCTTTGTGTCAGCCTGCCTTGTCAGCGTTTTCTGTGTTGTGCCCGCATAATGCAGTTGTGTGTGTTCTGTGTGTCTGCATTCTGTGCCCTCGTCACCGTGATGTGTTCTTGTGGATTCTGTTTGTGAGTCACCGTGGTATGTGCTTGTGAATTCTGTTTGTGTCTCCGTGGTAGGTGCTTGTGGATTCTGTTTGTGTGCCACCATGGTGTGTGCTTGTGGATTCTGTTTGTGTGCCACCATGGTGTGTGCTTGTGGATTCTGTTTGTGTGCCACCATGGTGTGTGCTTGTGGATTCTGTTTGTGTGCCACCATAGTGTGTGCTTGTGGATTCTGTTTGTGTGCCACCATGGTGTGTGCTTGTGGATTCTGTTTGTGTGCCACCATGGTGTGTGCTTGTGGATTCTGTTTGTGTGTCCGTGGTGTGTGCTTGTGGATTCTGTTGTGAGTCGCCGTGGTGTGTGCTTGTGGATTCTGTTTGTGAGTGGCCATGGTGTGTGCTTGTGGATTCTGTTTGTGAGTCGCCGTGGTGTGTGCTTGTGGATTCTCAACAGTTGTTGAAGTCAGGTCGGTTGATGAACCTTCATGTTGTACGCTGGACAGGATTGAAGAAGGCAGTCAAGGAACTATTGCCCTGTGATCAGTGTGCTTGTGTGTCCATGTTGTCCTGTGATCAGTGTGCTTGTGTGTCAATGTTGTCCTGTGATCAGTGTGCTCGTGTGTCCATGTTGTCCTGTGATCAGTATACTCGTGTGTCCATGTTGTCCTGTGATCAGTGTGCTCGTGTCCATGTTGTCCTGTGATCAGTGTGCTCGTGTCTACGTTGTCCTGTGATCAATGTGCTCGTGTGTCCATGTTGTCCTGTGATCAGTATACTCGTGTGTCCATGTTGTCCTGTGGTCAGTGTGCTCGTGTCCATGTTGTCCTGTGAGTCAGTGTGCTCGTGTCCATGTTGTCCTGTGATCAGTGTGCTCGTGTCCATGTTGTCCTGTGATCAGTGTGCTCGTGTCCATGTTGTCCTGTGATCAGTGTGCTCGTGTCTATGTTGTCCTGTGATCAGTGTGCTCGTGTGTCCATTTTGCGCTGTGATCAGTATGCTCGTGTCCATGTTGTCCTGTGATCAGTATGCTCGTGTCCATGTTGTCCTGTGATCAGTGTGCTCGTGTGTACATGTTGTCCTGTGATCGGTGTGCTCGTGTGTCAATGTTGTCCTGTGATCAGTGTGCTCGTGTGTCAATGTTGTCCTGTGATCAGTGTGCTCCTGTGTCCATGTTGTCCTGCCTGCAGCTGTTATACAAGATGTTTCTGTATCGCCATGTGTGCTGTCATCATGTTGTTGAGATCAGCAGGAACCTCGGTAGCCACATGTCTATATTGTCTGATGCCTTCTGGTCGCCTTCCCTGTCCTTTCGTCACTACCAGTGCCGATCAATACCCGTGCATGTATATATCAATTGTGTGACTAGAACCGTGCACGTAGTTCTAGAACAGTGCTCGTGGTTGTGTGACTGAAACAGTGCAGGTGGTTGTGTGACTAGAACAGTGCGCGTCGTTGCACACCACGCATCAGTATAAACTTGGGGATGAGGTGCGCACACAGGCGCGCAGACACGCACTGGCCTGGCGGAAGCGCGTCTAGCTAGAAACATGGTGGAATAAACTTTGTTTGTCGGCGTCATCAGGTACACGACTGTCGTCTCTCCCTGTGTGTGTAGTCCTTCCCTTCACCAGGTACACAACTGTCCTCTCTCCCTGTGTGTGTAGTCCCTCCCGTCACCAGGTACACGTCTCTCCCTCTGTGTGTAGTCCCTCCCTTCACCAGGTACACAACTGTCCTCTCTCCCTGTGTGTGTAGTCCCTCCCTTCACCAGGTACACAACTGTCCTCTCTCCCTGTGTGTGTAGTCCCTCCCTTCACCAGGTACACAACTGTCCTCTCTCCCTCTGTGTGTAGTCCCTCCCTTCACCAGGTACACGACTGTCCTCTCTCCCTGTGTGTGTAGTCCCTCCCTTCACCAGGTACATGACTGTCCTCTCTCCCTGTGTGTATAGTCCCTCCCTTCACCAGGTACACAACTGTCCTCTCTCCCTGTGTGTGTAGTCCCTCCCTTCACCAGGTACACGACTGTCCTCTCTCCCTGTGTGTGTAGTCCCTCCCTTCACCAGGTACACGGCTGTCCTCTCTCCCTGTGTGTGTAGTCCCTCCCTTCACCAGGTACACAACTGTCCTCTCTCCCTATGTGTGTAGTCCCTCCCTTCACCAGGTACACGGCTGTCCTCTCTCCCTCTGTGTGTAGTCCCTCCCTTCACCAGGTACACACGACTGTCCTCTCTCCCTGTGTGTGTAGTCCCTCCCTTCACCAGGTACACACGGCTGTCCTCTCTCCCTGTGTGTGTAGTCCCTCCCTTCACCAGGTACACAACTGTCCTCTCTCCCTGTGTGTGTAGTCCCTCCCTTCACCAGATACACGGCTGTCCTCTCTCCCTGTGTGTGTAGTCCCTCCCTTCACCAGGTACAACGAACTGTCCTCTCTCCCTGTGTGTGTAGTCCCTCCCTTCACCAGGTACACGACTGTCCTCTCTCCCTGTGTGATAGTCCCTCCCTTCACCAGGTACACAACTGTCCTCTCTCCCTGTGTGTGTAGTCCCTCCCTTCACCAGGTACAGCGACTGTCCTCATTCATCCCTGTGTGTGTAGTCTCTCCCTTCACCAGGTACAACGGCTGTCCTCTCTCCCTCTGTGTGTAGTCCCTCCCTTCACCAGGTACACAACTGTCCTCTCTCCCTGTGTGTGTAGTCCCTCCCTTCACCAGGTACAACGCCTGTCCTCTCTCCCTCTGTGATGTAGTCCCTCCCTTCACCAGGTACACGACTGTACCTCTCTCCCTGTGTGTGTAGTCCCTCCCTTCACCAGGTACACGACTGTGCTCTCTCCCTGTGTGTGTAGTCCCTCCCTTCACCAGGTACACGGCTGTCGTCTCTCCCTGTGTGTGTAGTCCCTCCCTTCACTAGGTACACGACTGCCTCTCTCCCTGTGTGTGTAGTCCCTCCCTTCACCAGGTACATGACTGTCCTCTCTCCCTGTGTGTGTAGTCCCTCCCTCACCAGGTACACAACTGTCCTCTCTCCCTGTGTGTGTACTCCCTCCCTTCACCAGGTACACGACTGTCCTCTCTCCCTGTGTGTGTAGTCCCTCCCTTCACCAGGTACACGCTGTCCTCTCTCCCTGTGTGTGTAGTCCCTCCCTTCACCAGATACACGGCTGTCCTCTCTCCCTGTGTGCGTGTAGTCCCTCCCTTCACCAGGTACACGGCTGTCCTCTCTCCCTCTGTGTGTAGTCCCTCCCTTCACCAGGTACATGACTGTCCTCTCGCCCTGTGTGTGTAGTCCCTCCCTTCACCAGGTACACAACTGTCGTCTCTCCCTGTGTGTGTAGTCCCTCCCTTCACCAGGTACACGACTGTCCTCTCTCCCTCTGTGTGTAGTCCCTCCCTTCACCAGGTACACGACTGTCCTCTCTCCCTCTGTGTGTAGTCCATCCCTTCACCAGGTACACGGCTGTCCTCTCTCCCTGTGTGTGTAGTCCCTCCCTTCACCAGGTACACGACTGTCCTCTCTCCCTGTGTGTGTAGTCCCTCCCTTCACCAGGTACACGACTGTCCTCTCTCCCTCTGTGTGTAGTCCCTCCCTTCACCAGGGACACGGCTGTCCTCTCTCCCTGTGTGTGTAGTCCCTCCCTTCACCAGGTACACGGCTGTCCTCTCTCTCCCTGTGTGTGTAGTCCCTCCCTTCACCAGGTACACGGCTGTCCTCTCTCCCTCTGTGTGTAGTCCCTCCCTTCACCAGGTACACGGCTGTCCTCTCTCCCTCTGTGTGTAGTCCCTCCCTTCACCAGGTACACGACTGTCCTCTCTCCCTGTGTGTGTAGTCCCTCCCGTCACCAGGTACACGGCTGTCCTATCTCCCGCTGTGTGTAGTCCCTCCCTTCACCAGGTACACGACTGTCCTCTCTCCCTGTGTGTGTAGTCCCTCCCTTCACCAGGTACACGGCTGTCCTCTCTCCCTGTGTGTGTAGTCCCTCCCGTCACCAGGTACACGGCTGTCCTATCTCCCTCTGTGTGTAGTCCCTCCCGTCAACCAGGTACACGACTGTCCTCTCTCCCTGTGTGTGATAGTCCCTCCTTCACCAGGTACACGACTGTCCTCTCTCCCTGTGTGTGTAGTCCCTCCCTTCACCAGGTACACCGACTGTCCTCCTCTCCCTGTGTGTGTAGTCCCTCCCTTCACCAGGTACACGACTGTCCTCTCTCCCTGTGTGTGTAGTCCCTCCCTTCACCAGGTACAACGACTGTCCTCTCTTCCCTGTGTGTATAGTCACTCCCTTCACCAGGTACACGGCTGTCCTCTCTCCCTGTGTGTGTAGTCCCTCCCTTCACCAGATACACGGCTGTCCTCTCTCCCTGTGTGTGTGTAGTCCCTCCCTTCACCAGGTACACGGCTGTCCTCTCTCCCTCTGTGTGTAGTCCCTCCCTTCACCAGGTACACGACTGTCCTCTCTCCCTGTGTGTGTAGTCCCTCCCTTCACCAGGTACAACAACTGTCGTCTCTCCCTGTGTGTGTAGTCCCTCCCCTTTACCAGGTACACGACTGTCCTCTCTCCCTGTGTGTGTAGTCCCTCCCTTCACCAGGTACACGCTGTCCTCTCTCCCTGTTGTGTAGTCCATCCCTTCACCAGGTACATGAATGTCCTCTCTCCCTCTGTGTGTAGTCCCTCCCTTCACCAGGTACACGACTGTCCTCTCTCCCTCTGTGTGTAGTCCATCCCTTCACCAGGTACACGGCTGTCCTCTCTCCCTGTGTGTGTAGTCCCTCCCTTCACCAGGTACACGACTGTCCTCTCTCCCTCTGTGTGTAGTCCCTCCCTTCACCAGGTACACGACTGTCCTCTCTCCCTGTGTGTGTAGTCCCTCCCGTCACCAGGTACACGGCTGTCCTCTCTCCCTGTGTGTGTAGTCCCTCCCTTCACCAGGTACACGAATGTCCTCTCTCCCTCTGTGTGTGTAGTCCCTCCCTTCACCAGGTACACGGCTGTCCTCTCTCCCTCTGTGTGTAGTCCCTCCCTTCACCAGGTACACGACTGTCCTCTCTCCCTGTGTGTGTAGTCCCTCCCTTCACCAGGTACACGACTGTCCTCTCTCCCTGTGTGTGTAGTCCCTCCGTTCACCAGGTACACGACTGTCCTCTCTCCCTCTGTGTGTAGTCCCTCCCTTCACCAGATAGCGGCTGTCCTCTCTCCCTGTGTGTGTAGTCCCTCCCTTCACCAGGTACACGGCTGTCCTCTCTCCCTGTGTGTGTAGTCCCTCCCTTCACCAGGTACACGAATGTCCTCTCTCCCTCTGTGTGTAGTCCCTCCCTTCACCAGGTACACGGCTGTCCTCTCTCCCTCTGTGTGTGTAGTCCCTCCCTTCACCAGGTACAACGGCTGTCCTCTCTCCCTCTGTGTGTAGTACCTCCCTTCACCAGGTACACGGCTGTCCTCTCTCCCTCTGTGTGTAGTCCCTCCCTTCACCAGGTACACGACTGTCCTCTCTCCCTGTCTGTGTAGTCCCTCCCTTCACCAGGTACACGACTGTCCTCTCTCCCTGTGTGTGTAGTCCCTCCCTTCACCAGGTACATGACTGTCCTCTCTCCCTCTGTGTGTAGTCCCTCCCTTCACCAGGTACACGGCTGTCATCTCTCCCCGTGTGTGTAGTCCCTCCCGTCACCAGGTACACGACTGTCCTCTCTCCCCGTGTGTGTAGTCCATCCCGTCACCAGGTACACGGCTGTCCTCTCTCCCCGTGTGTGTAGTCCCTCCCATCACCAGGTACACGGCTGTCCTCTCTCCCCGTGTGTGTAGTCCCTCCCTTCACCAGGTACACGACTGTCCTCTCTCCCTGTGTGTGTAGTCCCTCCCTTCACCAGGTACACGACTGTCCTCTCTCTCTGTGTGTGTAGTCCCTCCCTTCACCAGGTACACGACTGTCCTCTCTCCCTGTGTGTGTAGTGCCTCCCTTCACCAGGTACACGACTGTCCTCTCTCCCTGTGTGTGTAGTCCCTCCCTTCACCAGGTACACGTCTGTCCTCTCTCCCTGTGTGTGTAGTCCCTCCCTTCACCAGGTACACGGCTGTCCTCTCTCCCTGTGTGTGTAGTCCCTCCCGTCACCAGGTACACGGCTGTCATCTCTCCCTGTGTGTGTAGTCCATCCCTTCACCAGATAGCGGCTGTCCTCTCTCCCTGTGTGTGTAGTCCCTCCCTTCACCAGGTACACGACTGTCCTCTCTCCCTGTGTGTGTAGTCCCTCCCTTCACCAGGTACACGCTGTCATCTCTCCCTGTGTGTGTAGTCCCTCCCTTCACCAGGTACACGACTGTCCTCTCTCCCTGTGTGTGTAGTCCCTCCCTTCACCAGGTACACGACTGTCCTCTCTCCCTGTGTGTGTAGTCCCTCACTTCACCAGGTACACGGCTGTCCTCTCTCCCTGTGTGTGTAGTCCCTCCGTCAACAGGTACACGACTGTCCTCTCTCCCTGTGTGTGTAGTCCCTCCCTTCACCAGGTACACGGCTGTCCTCTCTCCCTGTGTGTGTAGTCCCCTCCTTCACCAGGTACACGGCTGTCCTCTCTCCCTGTGTGTGTAGTCCCTCCCTCTCACCAGGTACACGGCTGTCGTCTCTCCCTGATGTGTGTAGTCCCTCCCTTCACCAGGTACACGGCTGTCCTCTCTCCCTGTGTGTGTAGTCCCTCCCTTCACCGAGGTTACACGGCTGTCCTCTCTCCCTGTGTGTGTAGTCCATCCCTTCACCAGGTACACAGCTGTCCTCTCTCTCCCTTTGTGTGTAGTCCATCCCTTCACCAGGTACACAACTGTCCTCTCTCTCCCTGTGTGTGTAGTCCCTCCCTTCACCAGGTACACGGCTGTCCTCTCTCCCTGTGTGTGTAGTCCCTCCCTTCACCAGGTACACAACTGTCGTCTCTCCCTGTGTGTGTAGTCCCTCCCTTCACCAGGTACACAACTGTCGTCTCTCCCTGTGTGTGTAGTCCATCCCTTCACCAGGTACACAGCTGTCGTCTCTCCCTCTGTGTGTGTAGTCCCTCCCGTCACCAGGTACACAACTGTCGTCTCTCCCTGTGTGTGTAGTCCATCCCTTCACCAGGTACACAACTGTCGTCTCTCCCTGTGTGTGTAGTCCATCCCTTCACCAGGTACACAGCTGTCGTCTCTCCCTCTGTGTGTGTAGTCCATCCCTTCACCAGGTACACGACTGTCCTCTCTCCCTGTGTGTGTAGTCCATCCCTTCACCAGGTACACAACTGTCGTCTCTCCCTGTGTGTGTAGTCCATCCCTTCACCAGGTACACAGCTGTCGTCTCTCCCTCTGTGTGTGTAGTCCCTCCCGTCACCAGGTACACAGCTGTCGTCTCTCCCTCTGTGTGTGTAGTCCATCCCTTCACCAGGTACACAGCTGTCGTCTCTCCCTCTGTGTGTGTAGTCCCTCCCGTCACCAGGTACACAACTGTCGTCTCTCCCTGTGTGTGTAGTCCATCCCTTCACCAGGTACACAACTGTCCTCTCTCCCTGTGGTGTGTAGTCCATCCCTTCACCAGGTACACAACTGTCGTCTCTCCCTGTGTGTGTAGTCCATCCCATTCACCAGGTACACAGCTGTCCCTCTCTCCCTGTGTGTGTAGTCCATCCCTTCACCAGGTACACAACTGTCGTCTCTCCCTGTGTGTGTAGTCCATCCCTTCACCAGGTACACAACTGTCCTCTCTCCCTGTGTGTGTAGTCCATCCCTTCACCAGGTACACAACTGTCCTCTCTCCCTGTGTGTGTAGTCCCTCCCTTCACCAGGTACACGGCTGTCCTCTCTCCCTGTGTGTGTAGTCCATCCCTTCACCAGGTACACAACTGTCGTCTCTCCCTCTGTGTGTGTGTTCATGTCTAATGTTTATGAAGATCTGTGTGTGTGTGTTCATGTCTAATAATGTTTATGTATGTGTGTGTGTGTGTGTGTGTTCATGTCTAATAATGTTTATGTATGTGTGTGTGTGTGTGTGTTCATGTCTAATAATGTTTATGTATGTGTGTGTGTTCATGTCTAATAATGTTTATGTATGTGTGTGTGTTCATGTCTAATAATGTTTATGTATGTGTGTGTGTTCATGTCTAATAATGTTTATGTGTGTGTGTGTGTTCATGTCTCATGTTTATGTTGATCTCTGTGTGTGTGTGTGTTCATGTCTAATAATGTTTATGTATGTATGTGTGTGTGTTCATGTCTAATAATGTTTATGTATGTGTGTGTGTGTGTGTGTTCATGTCTCATGTTTATGTTGATCTCTCTGTGTGTGTGTGTGTGTGTGTGTTCATGTCTAATGTTTATGTAGATCTGTTTGTGTGTGTGTTCATGTCTAATAATGTTTATGTAGGTGTGTTTGTGTGTTCATGTCTAATGTTTATGTAGATCTGTGTGTGTGTGTGTGTGCATGTCTAATAATGTTTATGTAGGTGTGTGTGTGTGTTTATGTCTAATGTTTATGTAGATCTGTGTGTGTGTTCATGTCTAATAATGTTTATGTGTGTGTGTGTGTTCATGTCAAATAATGTTTATGTGTGTGTGTGTGTTCATGTCTAATGTTTATGTTGATCTCTGTGTGTGTGTGTGTTCATGTCTAATAATGTTTATGTATGTATGTGTGTGTGTTCATGTCTAATAATGTTTATGTATGTGTGTGTGTGTGTGTGTTCATGTCTCATGTTTATGTTGATCTCTGTGTGTGTGTGTGTTCATGTCTAATGTTTATGTAGATCTGTTTGTGTGTGTGTTCATGTCTAATAATGTTTATGTAGGTGTGTTTGTGTGTTCATGTCTAATGTTTATGTAGATCTGTGTGTGTGTGCATGTCTAATAATGTTTATGTAGGTGTGTGTGTGTGTTTATGTCTAATGTTTATGTAGATCTGTGTGTGTGTTCATGTCTAATAATGTTTGTGTAGATGTGTGTGAGTGTGCGCACATGCGCTGGTGTCTTTATCTCTCTGACTCCTGTCAACAGATACACAGCTGTCCTCTCCCCCCTTACGTTTGTGTACCTCAGATGTCCAATGTAATGTTTATGTAAATCTCTGTGTCTGTTTTCATGTCTAATTTTAAAAAAAAAGTGTACAGACTGGTATTTGTATTTGACTTCTGATAATTACCCCTTGCCTGGACCAGAGAATAGAACTCAGTTTGTGAGGTGGGTCCAACTTCGTTCTGTTGTCTTTCTGTCATCATTCTCTGTTGTCTTTCTGTATCATCATTCTCTGTTGTCTTTCCATGTAATCTTTCTCTGTCTTTCTATGTCATCATTCTCTACTGTCTTTCTGTGTCATTCTCTGTTGTCTTTCTGTGTATGGCGTTTAAGTCGAGTGGAGATAGATATATCCTCAAATAGTGGTTGCCAACGACTAAAAGCAAACCAGAAATGGCTGGTGAGACTAATTAGGGAACTGAATCAGACAAATCTGACAGGATTACGCTAAGCCATGGGTCACCAACTTTTTTCACCGCGGGCCGGGTAACTGACAAAATGACGAGCGCGGGCCGCATACTCATTCTGTACAATACTTGCGAAGGTATTACGGATATGGTTCGTAATCCCGTATACCCGCCATCGAAACACAGTTGAGCGCTATTTGGCAGCAGACCGTGTTACGCTGGTTTTTACACTGTGGTATGGGTGCCGGTCATTCAGAAATCAATGGCAAACTACTGAACGTAAACTTGCCAAGACATCAACAACAGCAAAATATGCAAACATCATGTAAAGGATATGCAACTTACTTTAACAATACTTGCAAGCCAGAACGAAAGCCCTGGGGAAAAAAGACGAAAAACTAAGTTAAATATGGGCGAGTGGCGTGCAATGCACAATAAACAATGACAACCAGCATATTTATCTATAAAATAAAGTCATCAAAGAAGGCGACGTTAGCAAAAGGATAGTTACATCAGACCTAGTGTGCACATATCTGAACATCAGAAACTAAGCAGCAAAAAAGGTTAGTGAGATTTGTGAAACTGATATTTTGCTTTCAAGATATCATCAATGTTTGGTTTGAAATTGCTGCATTCAGTCAAGAGAATCGCTTTTGAATGTTCATCAGTCAATCTCGTTTGATGAGTTCACTTCACATACTTCAAATTGAAAATGTTTGCTCACAGACATAAGTTGTTGCAAACACTGATGCCATACCAGCGGAAAATTTCTTCAGTTTCGGAAACTCAACATCAGTTAAGCAGCGGTAAAATTCAACAAGTTTTCCTTCTCTGTGCTTCTCTTTCAACAAGTAATTTTGTTTGCAAATCAATTAGCTCCAACTGTAGTTCAACTGGGACATCATCAAGGTTACAATAAAACGGATTCTGGAAAAGAAGGATGTCACTTTCATTTCTGTCAAGATCTGAAAATCTCACCAAAAAATGCTTCTTCAAGTCACAAATATTTTTTTTTTTCGGAAAATCAAGGTTGACATCATCAGCGATTGTAGCACAAAACTTTGAAACAGTGAAAATGAGAACAGTTTTCTCCTTCCAGTTGTGCATCAAACAATGACAGCTTTCTCCAAAATCCTTTGATGATTCTGTAAAGATCATAAACGAGGTTATCCTTTCCCTGAAGTTTCAATTTCAGTTCATTCATGTGGGATGTAATGTCGACCAAAAAATGACAACTGTGACAGCCAGTTAGGATCTGACAGCTATGGATCATCTTTTTCAGTGAGGAAAACATCTATTTTGTTTCAGAGCTTGTAAAAACGAAACAGGACTTTTACCGCAACTGAGCCACCTCACTGGTGTGTGATACGGCAAGTCACAGAATTCAGAATAAATTTCTTCAAGAAAAGCCTGGTGTAACATGCGTGGGTGGACAAAAATCTGGGGTGAACGGACTAATTAAGAATTTTCTAATACTAGCAAGGGTAACTGGGTCAGAGAAGGAATAAGCGGATGTTAGGTTAGAAAGGTGAGGTAGGAATGCCACACAAAAAATTGCGGGCCCTAAGAACAATGGAGAGTATATCACGGAGATGTCAGTCGAAATCACGAAGGCACAGAGAATACGTGATAGCAAACTAAGAGACAAAGGGAAACTCAGAAAGGGTATTTTGGATGAATTTAGATTGGGGGTAAAGAGGTTAAATGATGTTTCTTGGGAGGTCCGGGAAGAGGGGATAAAGAGAGAAGTCAGGACAAATTGGGGGTTCAATGGAGTTGTGGCGGAGTTAGGGAGAACTCCGCCTGGTGGTTTTTTTAAGCAGTGGATTTTGGGCTGAGTGAGGGACACCAGCCAAGAAAGTGGCTTTCCGGAAGAATTATTCAGTGTGGGCTACGTTTACGGAAGACTAGCAAGTTATTTGGCGTATGGGCTGAGAAGGGGATCTCAGCCTGGCATTCAGGGATTTCTGACACGAGGATATAGGCCAAGACCATTAAGTGTGTTCATGTATCTATACGGAGACTGCGCCTGGAAATTCTGTTATGATTTTTCATCATTTACCTGTGTCATTAATAAAATTATGTAATCATAAGTATACCTGCAGAATGTTCATACAGACATACCACTAGACACAACCACAGCCACTTCTATCTGTCACTCTATCACAACAACCTTGTGGCACCTGGAACTGATGGTGATTGAGTGCACGTCCCTAAATGAAGTTCACAGCAGAAACGACTTGTTTCAGTACACAAGAAATATCTACATTTTCCCCACAGAGTGCTGATGTATGATGCAGTGTATGAACAGAGCTCCCAGAATTTGCAAATTTTCCAACTGAGTCCTGATCTGCCCCATCAGACCCTTCCTCACTCCAGCCATGTATTTTCCTCCATCAGCTGTAACACATCAAAGCTGATTCCACTAAAGTTTATAGTCTTGCAAAGCGTTTTGCACTTCCATGAAAATGTCTTTTCCAATTGTTGTTCCATGCATGCTGCAAACAGATGCTAACTCTTCCGTTATCTGAACATCCAAATTGACACCACGAATGAACACAAGAAGTTGTGACTTACTAGAGAGATCAGTAGACTCATCCAACGCTAGAGAATACCACAACAAATTCCTAGTTTTCTTGCATATCTGTAGCACTATGTTCTCTCCAAGTTCTTCTGTTCTTCACACAACTGAACATGCCGAAAGGCTGATAGTTCCAAATAAATCATCTTTCTCAGGACACACGTCATTTGCTGCTTTCCATCATACACTCTTTGATGAAGTTGCCATCTGTAGACGGTTTTCCTCGTCCCGCCATCTTATGCACTATTTTGTAACTTGTATGAGTGACAGATTCATTTTCAGCAAACTTTCTCGTGAAGAGATTTGTGTGTTTCTAAACCACTTTTCTAAACCACTGGACTCATATTTCTCAGAGCGTAACTTTCCAGAAAACTTTTGAATATGTTGATAGATGTTTTGTTTCGTAGTGATGCCGAAGATTGTACTCTTTAAAAACGGCAAAACTTTCGCTGCATATTACGCAACTGGTTTTCTGGTCCTTTTTTCCCCACAAAGAAGTACTTTACTCCCCATTCTTTATTGAAAACGTGGCAATCGGCGTCCACTTTTCTTTTCTTAGTAGCCATAATGAAGGGTGAAGTACACTGGATCTGAAAATGAAAAAGACATTGAATTAGAAACATAATTAAAATCCTATTGAATGACAAGAAAAGCAGGGGACTGGGGGTCACTGGTGAAGCTACGGCTCACCAAAGGTACATATAAAGTTTATAGGTGCATTTGGTAATAGAATAAATCTCCTAAGGTTCGCAAAATGTATAAATAGGGACAGCCTAAATTAAATAAACAGCCTAGAGCAGAGTTTTTCAACTGGGTTCCGCGAGTGGCAGCCAGGGGTTCCGCTGAAACAGACCGAAATCACCTAAATGCAACATTTCTGCCTATCTGGTTTATTACATAAAGTAGGACAGAAACTTGGATCATTGCACATTGTTCCTTGAGCAGCGTAAACATTTCCATAAGGATCTGCTCCAGCAGAAATGTTGAAAAACATTGGCCTTGAGACCAGCTCGATTAACACCTTGACCGGGGAATTCTTCTGAGCTGGGGATAATATTTTCGTAATAACATGAGGCTTCTATGGCATTGTAATGCTATGTTTGCTACTTTATTGCCTCTATTCACACTTGTAGTTCACTTACCTATCACCGCCAAACAAAGAATTCTGTGTTACATATCTATAAAGTGGATGACTGGCAAAAAGAAGTAAATATTTCTGGAGTATTGGACCTGTATTGACAGCCGGACGCATCTGGGGGAGGGAAAGATGTGTGTGTGTGTGTGTGTGTGTGTGCAGCCATGGTAACGCCAGAGCATACGCAGTGCTACCACAAGCCAGAGAAGGACTTGAGATGGCGCGAAATAAGCAAACATTACAATGAACAAGAAAATCTAAATGCAATAATTTATAATTGAGAATAGTAAATTTAAGACACATAGCAGCCAGGAGGTCTCCGCACGTGTGAAGATCTCCTATTATTCTAAATGTAATATTTGCATTTAACTTGTATCAAAACGTCTCATGTTCCACACATTATATCAAGCAAGTTCGAGTACCGTCGGTGGGTCGGATGAAATGACGTCGCGGGCTGGATCCGGCCCGCGGGCCATAGGTTGGTGACCCCTGCACTAAGCGATCAAGTAAAGTTTTCAGGTAGAAGGCCAAGAGAGCACAGGAAAGGCACTGCCATCAGAGAGGAAGATGCTCACTCTTGTAAGAACTGAAGACTAGTATTCTTCCTACCACACAGCTCTCCTGATCTGCAGCCCCCAGATAGCATTGTAGCATTGTCACACACACACACACAAATATGATAAAGGCAGTAACTCTTCGTTAACAAGTTAAAAGAAGAATTATCATTTATGATACAGATGATACGAACAGTGGTTATGTCCTGAAACAACACAATTGATAATAGCACAATGGATGACGATTGTCAGTCGCTGTAGTACTCCGCTGCAAGATCTAGGTTCTGGCCTAACCGAATGGGTGGTATAGTTGTATGCCTTCATTTCTTTTGATTTAGAGTTCTTATTGACAGGCTATTCCTTGGCAAACATTTGGCAATAGGTGGTTTTTGTGTTAATTATTTGAACTCAGCTTTTGTGGTAGGCAGTTCAGGGTGGAAAATTTGAGCTCTGGTTAGTCAGTGGCTGATACAAGGTCTTCACTCTTTGCTGCTGTAGAAAGGAGAGATCCTTCAGCATTCACTGGTAACTTCAATATATGCCAAACTTAGGTACAATGTATAGGCACAAACCACCACCTGTTTGAAAGAAAAGAACAACAACCATGTACCCCGCCCTCATCAGGAAGTTGGGTACAGTATTATAGTCCATGGCAAGGTTGGCCCGATCCTTATATGCTGCTTGCGGTCAGTCAAGGGCGCTGTATTCGATCAGTAAGTCCATACATCATCTGCCCTTTAACCTTTTTCTATCCCTAAGGTCAGGTCTTTACATCATCTGTTCCGGTCCACTGAGATGGTGTGATGAATAGTCACACATAGAGATATTAATAGATGTTAACATCTCAGGTCTAACTAGACATGCACCATCATATTTATGCAATAAGTTTCTCAACCATTCATAATATCCAGATTTCCAATCACCCAGATTACTGGGCGGCATCCAGATAATGATGGTATTCATACAAAGTCCTGGTTATACCCCTTTTCAGTATAGATGGTTGCACATAATTATAATATGTTCACATCTCCCATAAGTAGCAAAATAATATCTCATTAAGCATGTGTAATACACAAAGGAGATAATAAAGTAACGAATAATACATCTTAGTAGAAGATTATCTCATTAAAAATTATAACAGACAAAGAAGGTAATGAAGTAATGAATAATACTTCTTAGGAGAAAAGTATCTCATTAAGTGCGTGTAATAAGCAAAGGAGATAATGAAGTAATGAATAATACACCAGATAGAAAATATAACTGTCAGTAACCAGATATAGTACACAGATAACTTCATAGCACATACACTTGTTAAGAAGTCACCAATTAGACAACATAGTATAACATATAGAGAAGTAATGAATGGTTCAGAACTCACTTGTAAAGACAAAGTCACCAATTAGACAACATAGTATAACATATAGAGAAGTAATGAATGGTTCAGAACTCACTTGTTAAGACAAAGTCACCAATTAGACAACATAGTATAACATATAGAGAAGTAATGAATGGTTCAGAACTCACTTGTTAAGACAAAGTCACCAATTAGACAACAGAGTATAACATATAGAGAAGTAATGAATGGTTCAGAACTCACTTGTAAAGACAAAGTCACCAATTAGACAACATAGTATAACATATAGAGAAGTAATGAATGGTTCAGAACTCACTTGTTAAGACAGAGTCACCAATTAGACAACATAGTATAACATATAGAGAAGTAATGAATGGTTCAGAACTCACTTGTTAAGACAAAGTCACCAATTAGACAACATAGTATAACATATAGAGAAGTAATGAATGGTTCAGAACTCGCCAAGATAAGTATAACAATCACTGTTGGTGTTACTTTATAAGCCGTCACTTACCCTGTCTCCAGGATTGCACTATAAGTTATCCGAAAACAAAATCACACAGTGCACAGCTGGCACTCGGAGCAAATCATCAACTGACTCAAGAGTTGAATACGTCTTTGGATTATAAAACCAAGGATATTCAATTCTTATAGGTAAGAAGTATTCTACCCCTGACAAATTTTAATTTCTCCAATAACATTGCAGGAATTTCCTTGCTCTAAACTTCCATTGGGTTGACAGATTGATCTCAAGTTCCACTTTGTCCCACAATTGTCCAATTTACATTGTAGGAATTCCCTTGCTATAACTTGGTCTTCTGTCCATTTAACCTCTAAACCCCAAGTGTTTTCCCCGCCAATCCTCTAATGAGTGAATTCACAGGCGGTGTTTTTCTTGCCCCCATTGGTAAGAAAACACTTGACAACAAATGACACTCCAGGACATAATTGGCCCTTGCATTTGGTCTAGTCTGTTTACACTTCTTATTTGCACAGACATTCCTTAATTAACCTTGGCCCACCTCAGTGCAAATTTACAATCACTTTCGTGTTATGTAATACAGGGAGTTTTACTTAAATTAATACTATCACTGAGAGAATGGAAATTGCTCTGGCTCTTTTAGAAATTTGCAGTTTGGTTTTGCATGTCTTTCTGTGTCATCATTCCCTGTTTCTTTCTGTGTCATCATTCTCTGTTGTCTTTCTGTGTCATCATTTATGGTCATAATTCTCAATCATGATTGTGTGTCACCTATCTGTATCATCATTCTCTGTTGTCTTACTGTATCATCATTTAGGGTCATAATTCTCAATCGTGATTATATCATCATCCTCACGACATATTTATACACTGTCTGATTTCAGGATCATCAACCAAACGTTCGTCATCGCCAGAGGCCACCAAGACAACTAGAAGGTGTGTTTTGCAGAAGTGGTTGTTGTGTGTGTGGTTGTTCACATGTCTGTCTATTTATCTGTTTGTGTCTGTCTGTGTTTGTGTATATGTTTCTGTCTCTGTGTCTAGTGGTACGAGGGGGATTCAAACAAAAACCTTAATATTTTTTTTTGGGGGGGGGTGTGAATATATTCTAAAAAATGTAAGTACAAATGTATTATTTTTCAATGTAGTCACTGCATTCAGTGCAAGTCCTCCAGCGCTGATAAGGTGCTTGGATTCCTGTAGACAAATCGACTCTGGGGTCACTGCTCGGTGTGCCTGACCCGGCCATGAACAGTTTGTCACAGAAGTCACGCCGTTTTGGAACTTCCTACTCCACTCATACACTACAGGACTGACAGGCACGCATCACCATACTGGACTTTCATTCACCAGTGAATTTCTGTAGGTTTCACCCCTTCACTGATTTTTTAAAAAATGGATAAGAGAAAGCTGTTCCTCTTTGGTGCATGTCAAAAGTGGGGTGGCCATCTTTAAACTGTTTTTATGACATCACTGTGTTCATTTGCATTTGCTTAGCACTCTGACATCCTTAACAACAATATTGACAGGTTACAAGACACTGGCATGGTTATTGTAATTTCTGTCATACTTGTAATGTTTTTATCTGAAGATGATATCTTCCAAGATTAGCCACTAACAATCTACAATATTCTGTACATGATCCTCCACTGGTGATCCGAAGACTTCCTGTACTGGTGATCCCAAGACTTCCTTCACTGGTGAAATC
Source organism: Cepaea nemoralis (assembly GCA_014155875.1). Classification (NCBI taxonomy): domain Eukaryota; kingdom Metazoa; phylum Mollusca; class Gastropoda; order Stylommatophora; family Helicidae; genus Cepaea; species Cepaea nemoralis. The sequence continues at coordinate 17,414 of JACEFZ010003889.1, forward strand.
TCATCTCCTGAACTAAGGGCCAAGTCTCCACTGAACCTGCCTATGTACTGTGCCCCCCCCCCCCTCCAGTATTTCTCCAGCCACCTTTATTACCCAGAAAATGTCCTGGTGCTCATTCAGGCTGGTTTGACATGTCTCCAAGGGGATTTGAACACATGACCACGACTCCAGCCGCAGGGCTACCACAGCTCCAGCCACTAAGCTAAAACAGCTCCAGCTTCTGGGCTACCACAGCTCCAGCCACTGTTCTACCACAGCTCCAGCCACTGGGCTACCACAGCTCCAGCCACTGGGCTACCACAGCTCCAGCCACTGTTCTACCACAGTTCCAGCCCCTGAGCTACCACAGCCCCAACCCAGTAGCACCACAGCTCTAGCCACCTTCTGAAGCAGCCTGTTGGGACTTGATGTGACCACAGATTTCAGTGATGGCATGTGATGATTTCTGACCACTGTTGATGTGTTTCTGACCACTGTTGATGTTTTTCTGACCACTGTTGATGTTTTTCTGACCACTGTTGATGTGTTTCTGACCACTGTTGATGTGTTTCTGACCACTGTTGACATGTTTCTGACCACTGTTGATGTATTTCTGACCACTGTTGATGTGTTTCTGACCACTGTTGATGTGTTTCTGACCACTGTTGATGTGTTTCTGGCCACTGTTGATGTGTTTCTGGCCACTGTTGATGTGTTTCTGGCCACTGTTGATGTGTTTCTGGCCACTGTTGATGTGTTTCTGACCACTGTTGATGTATTTCTGACCACTGTTGATGTGTTTCTGACCACTGTTGATGTGTTTCTGGCAGCCGTAATGAACTTCCACTGGTAAACACACCCCCGCCAGGGAAGCCGTCTGAAGGAAGCAGTAGCAAACATCCTGCTGCACGTGTGTTAGAAGCAGCTCAGGCAGACAACTCTCTTCAAGTGCTAGACAATAAGGTAGAGTTACCTGACTTGCATATGTGTGTACCTCACATGTTGCCTATGTTTCATGTACTCATGGCTAGTGTACCTGTCTGGAATATCTGCCACCATGTCTCGGATGTCGTGTTTGAATGTGCTCCACTGTGCTCTGTGACCACCACGTCTAGAATGTTGGCATATTTTTATGTTATCTGTTATATTACATATCCCTTTTGTCTGGTACCACACAAACACAAACAACCATATCTAGGACATTGTCATATGTTTGTGTTATCTGTTATATTACATATCCCATGTCTCTGGTACCACACACACACACAGACAGCTATGTCTAGCATAATGGCATATGTTTGTGTTACATGTTATATTACAAGGACCATTCCCAAATCAACCTTTGACTGGCTGGTAAAACTTTAAACAAATTGACAATATCTAAATACATAAAAAAGTTACATACGTCACTGCATCACCTTTCCACATATTCACCACCTAAATTCAGGCGATTGTCGTACCATGGCACGTGTTTTTGTAACCCCTCATCAGGGAACGGCACCTCCAGTTGTTGACTCCATCCATGAGCTCCTCATTGGTGTCAAAGCGCTGGGTAGCCAGCCGGACCTTCATCTTGCTGAAGTTACGATAATTGCTTGGTGCCAAGTCCGGGCTGTAAGGGAGATGGTTGAAAATGTCCCACTGAAACTGCCTTTGTGCGAGCAGCAGTGTGGGGCCGTGCGTTCTCATTCTGGATAATGACACCACTGGTTAGCATTCCGCGCCTTTTGTTTTGGATTGACCCACGAAGCTTCTTCAGTGTTTCACAATAAACTTCTGACAATATTGTGGTCCCTTGTGTCACGAATTATGTCCAAAAAATGCCCTTGCGGTCCCAGAACACTAACCATAATTGTTTGTTGTGAAAAATTTTGCGTGAATTTTTTGAGCTTGTGTGGAGAATGAGTATGTATCCTCTATTTTGACTGTTCATTCATCTCTGCATTGGTGAAGTGAACCCACGTCTCGTCCTCAGTAACTATTCTGTCGAGAAATGCATCCCCCCTTTTCCCAGTAGCGCAGAAAGAACGTAAAAGCTGAATCCATTTTTTGAGCTTTGTGAACGTCAGTCAGTTGCTTTGGTACCCACCATGAACAGAATTTGTGATAACCTAACCTCTCTGTGACAGTTGCTTTGGTACCCACTGTGAACAGAATTTGTGATAACCTAACCTCTCTGTGACAATACGAAACAGACTAGTCCTAGAAATTTGTGAAAATTCTGTAGAAAGATCTGAAATTGTGAACCAGCATTTTTCTACTATGACTTGGTCAAGAATGAGCTTATCTGTCACACATGAATGTCACCCTTGTCCACCCTCGTCATGCACATCTTTACATCCATCTCTGAATTTCCTGCACCAATCCCTCACAGAACTGTCACTCATAACGTTATCACCGTACACACGACACAATCGACGATGAATCTCGGCCACATTTTGACCTTCTGTTTGAAGAAAACGAATCACACCACGAATTTCACAGCTGGCGGGAAAGGCAATAACGGTGTCCATGTTTATTCGTTCATGATTCGTGAACCACTGAACAAATGCGACTGTAGGTTGAACGAACAAACAAAAACTTTATTTTCAAAGGGTAACAAATTGGGTATGCAGGCCCGTCTTACATTAGGCCCTTCCAATCACTCATCTTTCGTTCATCAATAGTACATGATACATTCCATAGGAAAAAAACATTGTGAAATGAAGGTTGATGTATAGTGAGCTATGTTGTTTGTCCATCAAGAATGATTATGACCATTCATTTTATCCAGTGAGGCTAAAAGTATGGAGCCGTGAGTTCTAAGATGGCTGATAAGGCTTATTTTGGCTCAAAATGTTCTTTGACAATGTGGGCAAAGAATGCTTGACGTTCCAGGAGGAGGATCTCCTGCAGTGGTTTGTCTGTCCAGCCTTTTTTTCACAGCTCTTGCAGTCCTGTTTGTTTCACAAGTGACTGCACCCTTCGTAATGATGTACGCCACAAATGTCTATCTTTGGCAGCAGTCTCCCAAGTGTCATGATGAATTCCAAAAGCTTTTAGTGAGATCTTCAGAGTGTCTTTAAAGCGTTTCCTCTGACTGCCTTGGGAGCGTTTTCCACAACGCAGCTCGCCATAAACAATTTGTTTAGAGAGCCTGCGATCTGGTATGCGAGTCAAGTGATCAGCCCAGAAGTGTGGATACTGGGCATGGATGCTCTTTCTAGGACTTATGTGTCTGGGATCTTGTCTTGCCATTTAATCTTCAATAGCTTCCAAAGGCAGACTGTGTGGAAATGGTTTAATTTCCTGGCATGTCACTGATAAACAGTCCAGGTTTTACAAGCATATAGCAGTGTGGATAACATAACTGCTTTTTAGACTTTCTGCTTTGTTTGCAGGCTTATTCCATTTCTGTCCCATACATTCTTGTACAGTCTGCCAAAGGCCGCGCTGAACTTGGAGATTCTTACATTCATTTCGTCATCAATTGTGGCAGCTTGGGACACATTGCTGCTATGATAGGTGAATTTGTCCACAACACTTAGACTATGACCATTCACTTTGATATTCGGCACAGTGTGATTATTTCCTGGAGCTGGCAGTTACATAACTACAGTCTTCTCCAAGTTGATATTAAGCCCAAAGTTGGCTCAGGCATATGAGAAAGCTGAAACATGTGTTGCATGTCCGCCTCTGAGTTGGCATATAGAGCGCAATCATCAGCAAACAGGAGCTCTCTAACTGGTGTCGCTGGTAGTTTTGGTTTTGGCTTTGGCTTTCAGCCGTCTGAGATTGAACAAATGCGACTGTAGGTTGATGTGTAGTAAGCTAAAAGACTACTGAATGATGCAAGCTATGAACGGTGTCGCTATAGCAACCAGTTTATTTTTATCAGCCAATCGTAGGTTGATTTTGGAATAGCCCTCGTACATTTTCCTCGTCTCTGGTACCACATACACAGACAGCCATGACTAGAATATTGGCATATGTCTGTGTCTCTGATAGGATGTTGTCATATGTTTGTGTCATGTGTTATATTAATATCCCTTGTCTCTGGTAGCTCACACACAGATGACACGTTTCTCAGACATCCACTGTCTGTGTTTCTGTTATATATTATTCACTGTTGGTCACAGACAGGTCCTGTTTCTATGATATATTATTCACTGTTGGTCACAGACAGGTCCTGTTTCTATGATATATTATACACGGTTGGTCACAGACAGGTCCTGTTTGTCTGCCTTAGACCGATGACATATTGATAATATCCTTAGGTTGATCTCCTTGTACATCAGTTTTTCTAGCTAGCTGATCCCTGAGACAATATTGATAGTATCCGTATGTTGATCTCCTTGTACATCAGTTTTTATTGCTATCATATCACAAGACTACACGACTCATCCAGTGCCAGTATGTCTAAACAATATGGGGCTACGGTCACATAACCAATAGCCACATGGCATGACACGGGGTTATTTACTGTTTCCTTACACACACCAGCCCGTATAGCTAGTGAATCACTTACACACACCAGCCCATATAGTTAGTGAATCACTTACACACAACATCCTGTATAGTTAGTGAATCACTTACACACAGCAGCCTGTATAGTTAGTGAATCACTTAACACAGCAGCCCGTATAGTTAGTGAATCACTTACACACACCAGCCCGTATAGTTAGTGAATAACTTACACACAGTAGCCTGTATAGTTAGTGAATCACTTACACACACCAGCCTGTATAGTTAGTGAATCACTTACACACAGCAGCCTGTATAGTTAGTGAATCACTTACACACACCAGACTGTATATCTAGTGAATCACTTACACACACCAGCCCAGATAGCTAGTGAATCACTTACACACAACATCCTGTATAGCAAGTGAATCACATACACACACCAGCTCACATAGCTAGTGAATCACTTACACCAGCCATCCCATATAGCTAGTGAATCTCTTACACCAGCCATCCCATATAGCTAGTGAATCACACACACCAGCCAGTATAGCTAGTGAATCACTTACCATATAGCTAGTGAATCACTTACACCAGTCCATATAGCTAGTGAATCATTTACACCAGCCCATATAGCTAGTGAATCACTTAACAAGCCCATATAGCTAGTGAATCACTTACACACACCAGCCCGTATAGTTAATGAATCACTTACACACACCAGCCCATATAGCTAATGAATCACTTACACACACCAGCCCATATAGCTAGTAAATCACTTACACCAGCCCATATAGCTAGTACATCACTTACACACACCAGCCTGTATAGCTAATGAATCACTTACACACAACAGCCTATATAGCTAGTGAATCACTTACACCAGCCCATATCGCTAGTGAATCACTTACACACACCAGTCCATATAGCTAGTGAATCACTTACACACACCAGCCCATATCACTAGTGAATCACTTACACACACCCGCCCATATAGCTAGTGAATCACTTACACACACCAGCCCATTTAGCTAGTGAATCACACCAGCCCATATAGCTAGTGAATCACTTACACACACCAGCCCATATAGCTAGTAAATCATTTACACACCAGCCCATATCGCTAGTGAATCACTTACACACACCAGCCCTATAGCTAGTAAATCACTTACACACGCCAGCCTGTATAGCTAGTGAATCACTTACACACGCCAGCCTGTATAGCTAGTGAATCACTTACACACCAGCCCATATAGCTAGTGAATCACTTACACACACACCGGCCCATATAGCTAGTGAATCACTTACACACACCAGCCTGTATAGCTAGTGAATCACTTACACACACCAGCCCATATAGCTAGTGAATCACTTACACACAGTAGCCCGTATAATTAGTGAATCACTTACACACACCAGCCCGTATAGTTAGTGAATAACTTACACACAGTAGCCTGTATAGTTAGTGAATCACTTACACACACCAGCCCGTATAGTTAGTGAATCACTTACACACAGCAGCCTGTATAGTTAGTGAATCACTTACACACACCAGACTGTATATCTAGTGAATCACTTACACACACCAGCCCAGATAGCTGGTGAATCACTTACACACAACATCCTGTATAGCAAGTGAATCACATACACACACCAGCTCTCATAGCTAGTGAATCACTTACACCAGCCATCCCATATAGCTAGTGAATCTTTTACACCAGCCATCCCATATAGCTAGTGAATCACTTACACACACCAGCCAGTATAGCTAGTGAATCACTTAACAAGCCCATATAGCTAGTGAATCACTTACACCAGCCCATATAGCTAGTGAATCATTTACACCAGCCCATATAGCTATTGAATCACTTAACAAGCCCATATAGCTAGTGAATCACTTACACACACCAGCCCGTATATCTAATGAATCACTTACACACACCAGCCCATATAGCTAATGAATCACTTACACACACCAGCCCATATAGCTAGTAAATCACTTACACACACCAGCCTGTATAGCTAATGAATCACTTATACACAACAGCCTGTATAGCTAGTGAATCACTTACACCAGCCCATATCGCTAGTGAATCACTTACACACACCAGCCCATATAGCTAGTAAATCACTTACACACACCAGCCCATATAGCTAGTGAATCACTTACACACGCCAGCCTATATAGCTAGTGAATCACTTACACACACCAGCCCATATAGCTAGTGAATCACTTACACACACCAGCCCATATAGCTAGTGAATCACTTACACACGCCAGCCTGTATAGCTAGTGAATCACTTACACACACCAGCCCATATAGCTAGTGAATCACTTACACACACCAGCCTATATAGCTAGTGAATCACTTACAGACACCAGCCCATATAGCTAGTGAATCACTTAGGCAGTGTAGATAGTAAGTTTATGTTGATCTCCTCATACAACAGCCCGTATAGCTAGTGAATCACTTACACACACCAGTCCATATAGCTAGTGAATCACTTACACACACACACCAGCCCATATAGCTAGTGAATCACACCAGCCCATATAGCTAGTGAATCACACACACCAGCCCATATAGCTAGTGAATCACTTACACACAACAGCCCATATAGCTAGTGAATCACTTACATACACCAACCTGTATAGCTAGTGAATCACTTACACACACCAGCCCATATAGCTAGTGAATCACTTACACACACCAGCCTGTATAGCTAGTGAATCACTTACACACACCAGCCCATATAGCTAGTGAATCACTTAGGCAGTGTAGATAGTAAGTTTATGTTGATCTCCTCATACAACAGCCCGTATAGCTAGTGAATCACTTACACACACCAGCCCATATAGCTAGTGAATCACTTACACACACCAGCCCATATAGCTAGTGAATCACTTACATACACCAGCCCATATAGCTAGTGAATCACTTACACACACTAGCCCATATAACTAGTGAATCACTTACACAGCCTGTATAGCTAGTGAATCACTTACACACACCAGCCCATATAGCTAGTGAATCACTTAGGCAGTGTAGATAGTAAGTTTATGTTGATCTCCTCATACAACAGCCCGTATAGCTAGTGAATCACTTAGGCCATGCTGATCTTCTCATACACCAGCCCATATAGCTAGTGAATCATTTACACACACCAGCCCATATAGCTAGTGAATCACTTACACACGCCAGCCTGTATAGCTAGTGAATCACTTACACACACCAGCCCATATAGCTAGTAAATCACTTACACACGCCAGCCTGTATAGCTAGTGAATCACTTACACACACCAGCCCATATAGCTAGTAAATCACTTACACACACCAGCCCATATAGCTAGTGAATCACTTACACACGCCAGCCTGTATAGCTAGTGAATCACACACACCAGCCCATATAGCTAGTGAATCACTTAGGCAGTGTAGATAGTAAGTTTATGTTGATCTCCTCATACAACAGCCCATATAGCTAGTGAATCACTTAGTATAGCTAGGGAATCACTTAGGCCATGCTGATCTCCTCATACACCAGCCCATATAGCTAGTGAATCATTTAGACAATGACTAGCCCATATAGCAAGTATATTACATAGACAGTGTAGATAGTAACTGTACCAAGGTCCTGTATTAATGTGTTGTGTACAGTGAGAGCATACCTCTCTGTAGTGTAAAAGTTATGAGTAGAATTAGATTGAATCTTGCAGCTGTTGAATTGTTCTGTTTCATTCCTCGCTAGAACGAGTCTAGCTCGGAAGAGGCCCCATTTTATGACGCATACGACTACCCCCCTGTGGCCGCAACAACAGCTAAACTGGGACAGGTAGCTCTCTCACAGTTCTGCTTGAATCTCCTTCACCGTAGCATGCTGAACACTAACCAACGCATTTTCTTGTTGCTGTAACACCCCGCCTTCTGCTTGCCTTAGACTCTGTCTGCTGTAACACCCCGTCTTTTGCTTGTCTAGTGTTAGTCCCTGTCTGGGCTGAGATAGCTAGACCTGGCCTGACCTCTGCTGGTGCTACTAATCATCATCATTGATTATTTGTTGATTCTTCATTCTGGTTTGGTTGGCAGGATGTATATCAGCTATCCACAGCATATATGTGTGTGTGTGTGTGTTGTTTGTTCCTGTCAAGCAATATATCTGCATGAACTCATGCATGCAGATACTACACTAGCATGTCACGTGTAGCTGGAGCACCTGCTACCTTACAGCTGGAGCACCTGCTACCTTACAGCTGGAGCACCTGCTACCTTACAGCTGGAGCACCTGCTACCTTACAGCTGGAGCTCCTGCTACCTTACAGCTGGAGCACCTGCTACCTGACAGCTGGAGCACCTGCTACCTTACAGCTGGAGCTCCTGCTACCTGACAGCTGGAGCACCTGCTACCTTACAGCTGGAGCACCTGCTACCTTGCTGGAGCACCTGCTACCTTACAGCTGGAGAACCTGCTACCTTACAGCTGGACCTCCTGCTACCTTACAGCTGGAGCACCTGCTAACTTACAGCTGGAGCACCTGCTAACTTACAGCTGGAGCACCTGCTACCTTACAGCTGGAGCACCTGCTACCTTGCTGGCACCTGCTACCTTGCTGGCACCTGCTACCTTACAGCTGGAGCACCTGCTACCTTACAGCTGGAGCACCTGCTACCTTACAGCTGGAGCACCTGCTACCTGACAGCTGGAGCACCTGCTACCTTACAGCTGGAGCACCTGAAAGCTGGAGCACCTGCTACCTGAAAGCTGGAGCACCTGCTACCTGACAGCTGGAGCACCTGCTACCTGACAGCTGGAGTACCTGCTACCTTGCTGGCACCTGCTACCTGACAGCTGGAGCATCTGCTACCTTACAGCTGGAGCACCTGCTACCTTACAGCTGGAGCACCTGCTACCTGACAGCTGGAGCACCTGCTACATTACAGCTGGAGCACCTGCTACCTTACAGCTGGAGCTCCTGCTACCTTACGGCTGGAGCACCTGCTACCTGACAGCTGGAGCTCCTGCTACCTGACAGCTGGAGCACCTGCTACCTGACAGCTGGAGCACCTGCTACCTTACAGCTGGAGCTCCTGCTACCTTACAGCTGGAGCACCTGCTACCTGACAGCTGGAGCACCTGCTACCTGACAGCTGGAGCACCTGCTACCTGACAGCTGGAGCACCTGCTACCTTACAGCTGGAGCACCTGCTACCTTACAGCTGGAGCACCTGCTACCTTACAGCTGGAGCACCTGCTACCTTGCTGGCACCTGCTACCTTGCTGGCACCTGCTACCTTACAGCTGGAGCACCTGCTACCTTACAGCTGGAGCACCTGCTACCTGACAGCTGGAGCACCTGCTACCTTACAGCTGGAGCACCTGCTACCTGACAGCTGGAGCACCTGCTATCTGACAGCAGGAGCACCTGACAGCTGGAGCACCTGCTACCTTACAGCTGGAGCACCTGCTACCTGACAACTGGAGCACCTGCTACCTGACAGCTGGAGCTCCTGCTACCTGACAGCTGGAGCACCTGCTACCTGACAGCTGGAGCACCTGCTACCTTACAGCTGGAGCACCTGCTACCTTACAGCTGGAGCACCTGCTACCTTACAGCTGGAGCACCTGCTACCTTACAGCTGGAGCACCTGCTACCTTGCTGGCACCTGCTACCTTACAGCTGGAGCACCTGCTACCTGACAGCTGGAGCACCTGCTACCTGACAGCTGGAGCACCTGCTACCTGACAGCTGGAGCACCTGCTACCTTGCTGGCATCTGCTACCTGACAGCTGGAGCACCTGCTACCTTACAGCTGGAGCACCTGCTACCTGACAGCTGGAGCACCTGCTACCTTACAGCTGGAGCACCTGACAGCTGGAGCACCTGCTACCTTACAGCTGGAGCACCTGCTACCTGACAGCTGGAGCACCTGCTACCTTACAGCTGGAGCACCTGCTACCTTGCTGGAGCACCTGCTACCTTACAGCTGGAGCACCTGCTACCTTACAGCTGGACCTCCTGCTACCTTACAGCTGGAGCACCTGCTAACTTACAGCTGGAGCACCTGCTACCTTGCTGTACCCTGCTACCTTGCTGGCACCTGCTACCTTACAGCTGGAGCACCTGCTACCTTACAGCTGGAGCACCTGCTACCTTACAGCTGGAGCACCTGCTACCTGACAGCTGGAGCACCTGCTACCTACAGCTGGAGCACCTGCTACCTGACAGCTGGACTTCCTGCTACCTGACAGCTGGAGCACCTGCTACCTACAGCTGGACCTGCTACCTGACAGCTGGAGCACCTGCTACCTGACAGCTGGAGCACCTCACCTGACGCTGGAGCACCTGCTACCTGACAGCTGGACCTGCTACCTGACAGCTGGAGCACCTGCTACTTACAGCTGGAGCCTGCTACCTTACAGCTGGAGCACCTGCACCTGACAGCTGGAGCACCCTACCTTGCTGGCACCTGTACCTGACTGACCTCCTAGCTGGAGCACCTGCTACCTTACACTGGAGCACCTGCTACCTGACAGCTGGAGCACCTGCTACCTGACAGCTGGAGCACCTGCTACCTGCGGCACCTGCTACCTACAGCTGGGCACCTGCTACCTTACGCGGAGCCCTGCTACCTTACGCTGGAGCACCTGCTACCTGACTGGAGCCCGCACCTTACCGGGCACCTGCTACCTTGACCTGCTACCTTACAGCTGGAGCCCTACCTACAGCTGGGCCCTACCTACAGCTGGAGCACCGCTACCTGACAGCTGGAGCACCTGCTACGCTGGAGCACCTGCTACCTTACAGCTGGAACCTGCTACCTTACAGCTGGACACCTGCTACCTTACAGCTGGACACCTGCTACCTTACAGCTGGGCACCTTACAGCTGGAGCACCTGCTACCTTACAGCTGGAGCACCTGCTACCTACAGCTGGAGCACCTACCTTACAGCTGGAGCACCTGCTACCTTCTGGGCACCGCTACCTTAGCTGGAGCCCGCACCTTAACGGGCCCTGCTACCTACGGGAGCCCTGCTACCTACAGCTGGGCCCTACCTGACGCTGGACCTGCTACCTACGCCTGCTACCTTACACTGGAGCACCTGCTACCTACACTGGAGCACCTGCTACCTTACAGCTGGAGCCTGCTACCTGACAGCTGGAGCTCCTGCTACCTGACAGCTGGAGCACCTGCTACCTGACAGCTGGAGCACCTGCTACCTTACAGCTGGAGCACCTGCTACCTACAGCTGGAGCACCTGCTACCTGAAAGCTGGAGCACCTGCTACCTGACAGCTGGAGCACCTGCTACCTGACAGCTGGAGTACCTGCTACCTTGCTGGCACCTGCTACCTGACAGCTGGAGCATCCTGCTACCTTACAGCTGGAGCACCTGCTACCTTACAGCTGGAGCACCTGCTACCTGACAGCTGGAGCACCTGCTACATTACAGCTGGAGCACCTGCTACCTTACAGCTGGAGCTCCTGCTACCTTACGGCTGGAGCACCTGCTACCTGACAGCTGGAGCTCCTGCTACCTGACAGCTGGAGCACCTGCTACCTGACAGCTGGAGCACCTGCTACCTTACAGCTGGAGCACCTGCTACCTTACAGCTGGAGCTCCTGCTACCTTACAGCTGGAGCACCTGCTACCTGACAGCTGGAGCACCTGCTACCTGACAGCTGGAGCTCCTGCTACCTGACAGCTGGAGCACCTGCTACCTGACAGCTGGAGCACCTGCTACCTTACAGCTGGAGCACCTGCTACCTTACAGCTGGAGCACCTGCTACCTTACAGCTGGAGCACCTGCTACCTTGCTGGCACCTGCTACCTTGCTGGCACCTGCTACCTTACAGCTGGAGCACCTGCTACCTTACAGCTGGAGCACCTGCTACCTTACAGCTGGAGCACCTGCTACCTGACAGCTGGAGCACCTGCTACCTTACAGCTGGAGCACCTGCTACCTGACAGCTGGAGCACCTGCTATCTTACAGCAGGAGCACCTGACAGCTGGAGCACCTGCTACCTTACAGCTGGAGCACCTGCTACCTGACAGCTGGAGCACCTGCTACCTGACAGCTGGAGCTCCTGCTACCTGACAGCTGGAGCACCTGCTACCTGACAGCTGGAGCACCTGCTACCTTACAGCTGGAGCACCTGCTACCTTACAGCTGGAGCACCTGCTACCTTACAGCTGGAGCACCTGCTACCTTACAGCTGGAGCACCTGCTACCTTGCTGGCACCTGCTACCTTGCTGGCACCTGCTACCTTACAGCTGGAGCACCTGCTACCTTACAGCTGGAGCACCTGCTACCTGACAGCTGGAGCACCTGCTACCTGACAGCTGGAGCACCTGCTACCTTGCTGGCACCTGCTACCTGACAGCTGGAGCATCTGCTACCTGACAGCTGGAGCACCTGCTACCTTACAGCTGGAGCACCTGCTACCTGACAGCTGGAGCACCTGCTACCTTACAGCTGGAGCACCTGACAGCTGGAGCACCTGCTACCTTACAGCTGGAGCACCTGCTACCTGACAGCTGGAGCACCTGCTACCTTACAGCTGGAGCACCTGCTACCTGACAGCTGGAGCACCTGCTACCTTACAGCTGGAGCTCCTGCTACCTTACAGCTGGAGCACCTGCTACCTGACAGCAGGAGCACCTGCTACCTTACAGCTGGAGCACCTGCTACCTGACAGCTGGAGCTCCTGCTACCTTACAGCTGGAGCACCTGCTACCTTACAGCTGGAGCACCTGCTACCTTACAGCTGGAGCTCCTGCTACCTTACAGCTGGAGCTCCTGCTACCTTACAGCTGGAGCACCTGCTACCTTACAGCTGGAGCACCTGCTACCTTACAGCTGGAGCACCTGACAGCTGGAGCACCTGCTACCTTACAGCTGGAGCACCTGCTACCTTACAGCTGGAGCTCCTGCTACCTTACAGCTGGAGCTCCTGCTACCTTACAGCTGGAGCACCTGCTACCTGACAGCTGGAGCTCCTGCTACCTTACAGCTGGAGCACATGCTACCTGACAGCTGGAGCACCTGCTACCTGACAGCTGGAGCACCTGCTACCTTACAGCTGGAGCACCTGCTACCTTACAGCTGGAGCACCTGCTACCTGACAGCTGGAGCTCCTGCTACCTTACAGCTGGAGCACCTGCTACCTTACAGCTGGAGCACCTGCTACCTTACAGCTGGAGCTCCTGCTACCTTACAGCTGGAGCACCTGCTACCTGACAGCTGGAGCACCTGCTACCTGACAGCTGGAGCACCTGCTACCTTACAGCTGGAGCACCTGCTACCTTACAGCTGGAGCACCTGCTACCTTACAGCTGGAGCACCTGCTACCTTACAGCTGGAGCTCCTGCTACCTTACAGCTGGAGCACCTGCTACCTGACAGCTGGAGCACCTGCTACCTGACAGCTGGAGCACCTGCTACCTGACAGCTGGAGCACCTGCTACCTTACAGCTGGAGCTCCTGCTACCTTACAGCTGGAGCTCCTGCTACCTTACAGCTGGAGCACCTGCTACCTTACAGCTGGAGCACCTGCTACCTTACAGCTGGAGCACCTGCTACCTGATAGCTGGAGCACCTGCTACCTTACAGCTGGAGCACCTGCTACCTTACAGCTGGAGCTCCTGCTACCTGACAGCTGGAGCTCCTTCTACCTTACAGCTGGAGCACCTGCTACCTGACAGCTGGAGCACCTGCTACCTTACAGCTGGAGCACCTGCTACCTTACAGCTGGAGCACCTGCTACCTTACAGCTGCAGCTCCTGCTACCTTACAGCTGGAGCTCCTGCTACCTTACAGCTGGAGCTCCTGCTACCTTACAGCTGGAGCACCTGCTACCTTACAGCTGGAGCACCTGCTACCTTACAGCTGGAGCTCCTCTCCAGTTTGGATCTTCACATGACACATTAATATTTCACAGGGTGTTTATATGACACATTAGATCTTCAGCCAGTTATTAAATGTCACATTAGATCTTCAGCCAGTTATTAAATGACACATTAGATCTTCAGCCAGTTACTAAATGACATTAAATCTTTATTCAATTATTACATGACATGTTAAATCTTCAGCCAGTTATTAAATGACATGTTCAATTTACAGTCAGTTATTAAATGACACTTTCATTCTCCAGTCAGTTATTAAATGACATGATTGAGATTCAGCCAGTTACTAACTGACATTCAGCCAGTTACTAAATGACATTAGATGTTCAGTCAGTTATTAAATGACACATTAGATCTTCATCCATTTATTAAATGACATGTCAGTCAGTTATTACACATTGAACCTTCACCAGATTGTGTAAATGGCTCATTAAATCTCTACAAGGTTGTGTAAATGATCTCACATTCAACCTTCGCCCAGTTGTGTAAATGATCTCACATTCAACCTTCACTCAGTTGTGTAAATGATCTCACATTCAACCTCCACCCAATTGTGTAAATGATCTCACATTCAACCTTCACCCAGTTGTGTAAATGATCTCACATTCAACCTTCGCCCAGTTGTGTAAATGATCTCACATTCAACCTTCACCCAATTGTGTAAATGATCTCACATTCAACCTTCACCCAGTTGTGTAAATGATGGCAATTTAACTTTCATCAGATTGTGTACATGACAAATTGAACATTCACCTCGGCAAGTAAATGATAATTTAACTTTCACCCAGTCACACAAAGGACCTCCTGTTTATTGTAAATGGCACAGAAGATTCATCTGATTATGTAAAGGACACAGAATTATCACCTGGTTATGTAAATGACACAAAGATTCCCCTGGTTGTGTAAATGACATTGAAGACTCGTCTGGTTATGTAAATGACACTGGACATTCACCTGGTTGTGTAAATAGCATGGAAGATTCACCTGGTTATGTAAATGACTGGAGATTCACTTGGTTGTGTATATGACACTGAAGATTCATCTGTTTTGTAAATGACATAGAATATTCACCTGATACTGAAAACTCACCTGGTTGTGTAAATGATACTGAAGAGTCATCTGGTTGTGTAAATGACATGGAAAACTCACCTGGTTATGTAGATGACACGGAAGACCTACCAGGTTATGTAATTGGCATGGAAGACTCACTTGGTTGTGAAATGACACAGAAGATTCACCTCACTGTGTAAATGACATATACAATTCACCTGGTTGTGTAAATTACATAAGATTCACCTGGTTATGTAAATAGCATGGAAGACGCAACCTGGTTGTGTAAATGACACAGAAGATTCACCTGTTGCAACCTAGCCTGGCTTTCCTGCTATAACCTGCCACCAGTATCTGGTATTGTGCCACCCCATCCCACCAGCAGAGTGGGTGGTGTCCTGTGAAAAGGTTTCCTTCTGTAGAACGCAGCCGCAGGAGCTGACAGCTTGCAGCCCGGAGACATGGGACATCTCCGTGCACATTATGTTTGTGTCTGAACCTTGTTTCCTGCACCAGTATATGGTGTCTTTCCTGCACCAGTGTATGGTGTCTTTCCTGCACCAGTGTATGGTGTCTTTCCTGTACCAGTGTATGGTGTCTTTCCTGCACCAGTGTATGGTGTCTTTCCTGCACCAGTGTATGGTGTCTTTCCTGCACCAGTGTATGGTGTCTTTCCTGCACCAGTGTATGGTGTCTTTCCTGCACTAGTGTATGGTGTCTTTCCTGCACCAGTGTATGGTGTCTTTCCTGCACCAGTGTATGGTGTCTTTCCTGCACCAGTGTATGGTGTCTTTTCTGCATTCTGTAAATATGTGTTATGTGAGAACTAGCCATTGTTATGTGAGAACTCATCATTGTTGTTTGAGAACTAATAGCTGTTTCTGTGGCTGTCTGCATATTCACATGTCTTGCATTTCATGACTCGTATATGTTGTTTCCTCACAGCTTGCCAATCTGCCAGTTAATCTTTCCATCAATTCTCAACTTAACATTTCATGTATATGTTGTTTCCTCACAGCTTGCCAATCTGCCAGTTAATCTTTCCATCAATCCTCAACTTAACATTTCATGTATATGTTGTTTTCTCACAGCTTGCCAATTTGACAGTTAATCTTTCCATCAATCCTCAACTTAACATTTCATGTATATGTTGTTTCCTCACAGCTGGCCAATCTGCCAGTTAATCTTTCCATCAATCCTCAACTTAACATTTCATGTATATGTTGTTTCCTCACAGCTTGCCAATCTGCCAGTTAATCTTTCCGTTAATCCTCAACATAACATTTTCTTGTATGCACCAAATAACTCAATGCTGAAGTAGGAACTAACTGAGACCTCAATCAGTATTCACAGAAACTGCATTTCAATGAGTTCTTGTGATTGAAAATACGTCCTAAGAAAGTAAATCCTAGAGACTCTGTACTTCAGAAATCAACTTGATGGTAAACAGCCACATTGGGAACACTAATCTTATGCAAGTGTGAGGAAACCTCTGGAAGTATCTTGGTGATTTCTAATTGCACGTTGAGTCTATACTGAACCTAGCTGACGGTGATAACACATTTCTAATTGCACGTTGAGTCTATACTGAACCTAGCCGACGGTAATAACACATTTCTAATTGCACGTTGAGTCTATACTGAACCTAGCTGACGGTGATAACACATTTCTAATTGCACGTTGAGTCTATACTGAACCTAGGTAACGGTGATAACACATTTCTAATTGCACGTTGAGTCTATACTGAACCTAGCCGACGGTAATAACACATTTCTAATTGCACGTTGAGTCTATACTGAACCTAGCTGATGGTGATAACACATTTCTAATTGCACGTTGAGTCTATACTGAACCTAGCTGACGGTGATAACACATTTCTAATTGCACGTTGAGTCTATACTGAACCTAGCTGACGGTAATAACACATTTTTAATTGCACGTTGAGTCTATACTGAACCTAGCTGACGGTAATAACACATTTCTAATTGCACGTTGAGTCTATACTGAACCTAGCTGACGGTGATAACACATTTCTAATTGCACGTTGAGTCTATACTGAACCTAGCTGACGGTGATAACACATTTCTAATTGCACGTTGAGTCTATACTGAACCTAGCTGACGGTAATAACACATTTCTAATTGCACGTTGAGTCTATACTGAACCTAGCTGACGGTAATAACACATTTCTAATTGCACGTTGAGTCTATACTGAACCTAGCTGACGGTAATAACACATTTCTAATTGCACGTTGAGTCTATACTGAACCTAGCTGACGGTGATAACACATTTCTAATTACACGTTGAGTCTATACTGAACCTAGCTGACGGTGATAGCGCACTAAACACAGAGGACACAAACAATATGTGGCACTATTTATTGCCTGACATATTTCGCTGCAACTCATTAGTTGCATACTGCAGAGTTATATGGCATGTGAAGTGAATAGATGAATAATACTTTAGCTGAAACAATTCAAACACAGATTGTTCGAATGTGGAACATCCGTTCTGGTGCTAATGCAGTTTGATCACTTTCTAGGGGAGGAACCAAAATGCAGTTAAAGCGTAAACAAGACAGAATGCATGCATTCCAGAAATAGCTAAGATGAGTAAATAAGGAAGTCAACCAACACATTAAAGCTCATAGACAGGAGATGAACATCAGACGTCGAGATCAGAAACTAGGCAGCAAGATGTAGAGTATGTGACAACAAGATGCTGGTAGCGTGACATGCAGTGACAAAGGGATGCGTAGAAACAAACTGACAGTCAGAGATAGAAGAAGGGACACCAAGAGACATAAAGGCCGAGTGGCGCCCATGTGATTACGAGCTGATATGTTCAGAATCGGTAGTCTAATCCATAATACCAGGAAACCATCATGAGGTTATGTCACAACCACTGCTGAAGAATTCCTTCTGTTCCATGTTAGAAGTCGACATGCGACTGATCACTTGGCATTACCTGTTAATGTAAACGAAATGATGAACTGCTACATCTGTGTTTTAGTCACATCAACTTTGGCAAGAAACTAGCAAGGACATTGCTGAGTTGATCATGGTGTGTGGTTAATGTCAGGGGAGCTAACAGTAAATTACGTGTGAGACAATATGCAAATACTAGTGGTGTCCCTGGAGGAAACGTTTAATGAAGATTCGAACATGGCTCTGTTCAACATGGCCCGACCGGTTCACTGAGTGGCCTGAGCAAATCAGCTGACCAAACATACAAACCTGTGCTATATTTCATCAAGTGTACAAGTTCTGCTCCTGTTAGCTGTGTCACCATTTCATTTCATCTTTGAGATGATCACAATCATTGATGTCTGTCATCTGCTTCAAGGCTTGGGTGAATAAGCATAGTGCTGTAAGGAGATAGCAAAATGCCAAGAAGAACAGAGTTGGTCATCCTAGTCCCTGCATGCACTTAGAAAGAGAGATGCACACAAAAGTAAGCCATTTAAAAAAACTGGTCAAGGTAGTTAAAAGTGAAAAATGGGCAGAGGTGTGTCAAAGAGTAAGCACAGACAAGTCACTGAATTTGTTCTGGCGACTACATAAAAGCATGAGTGGTGTAGTCAAGAATAAGAGCATTTCTGACTTCCAAGGTGCTGACCTCATCTGGCAGAGGACTGACGAGGACAAGGCAAAGCCCTCTTTGAACGCTATCTAGAGCAAAGCAACCAGACAGACATGGGAGGCCGAAATCTGGCCAAGGAGGTCACCTCAGATAGGTGCAAGGCCCAGAACACTTCGGATGAAGACACAGTGACAGTGAAAGAAATCAAGGCTGTACTTCGACGATCAAAAAACAGTGCTGCAGGGCCTGATGGCATAAGACGACATCAATAGGTGTATCGACAATGAGCTAGAGAAACTAGCAGACATGTACAACAACAGTATAGAGAGTGCTAGCATCAAGGAGGAGTGGTTACACAGCTATCTGATTCTCTTACCGAAGCCTGACAAAGACCACAAAAAAATTCAGGGATATCGAATTATAACCATGCAGAATACAATAGGCAAGCTGCTGGAGAAGTTAATTGCCAGGAAAATATCAAGCCAGATAGAGAGGCAAGGTGTTTTCCCACCTACCCTGAGTGGGTACCGTCCAAAAAGAGAAACCTGGACCAATGCAGCAGTCTTTGCCCATGATGTCTATGAAGGTTTCCACTCAGGCACTGAAACCGTTGCTGCAGCGATTGATCTTGAGGACGCATACAACAGAGTACCACTGGATTTTTTAATGTTTCAGCTTCTTGAACTAAACGTAAGTCCATTCCTCCTTAGTTGGATCGCTGCAGCCCTCTTCCAACGGAAAGTAGTTTTTAGATGTGGCAGTTGGACTTCGGAACCAACAACAATATATCCTGGCCTACCACAGGGATCACCATTATCTCCGGTACTGTTCAACGCCTACACAGTGAGAATCACCAGTGAGCAGATCACTGGACCTGGCAGGACATTGTCATATGCCGATGATGTTTTAGTGTATCGTCAGGGTAAGGATAGAGAGCAGGTTGCTGTGGAACTACAAACCGAACTCAATCGCATAAGTACTTGGTGTGATGAAGCTGGGGCAATGGTCAACCCAACAAAGGCAACAGTGACTTGGTTCTCGTTGAATAATCATATTGTCAACACTCCAACACCAACTGTAATGCTGTGTTCAGAGACGGTGGAAAGAACGCAGGCAATGAATTACCTGGGGATACGGTTTGATCGAAGCCTTGCTTATAATGAGCACATAGACCAGGTGATAACAAAGGCCAAGCGGGGTTTGGCTGCGATGCGGGTGATGGCGGCAGCAAACTGAGCAGCGCCATCTATGTCTTCTGTACGAGGGGCTGGTCATGTCTGTTTTGGAGTATGCAATGGCAATCCTGACTCTCAGCTGTAAGCAGATAGAAAGGATGGAAAGGATACAGAATGAAGCTATGCGCATTATTCTTGGATGTACAAGAGATACAGCATGCAGGGCGATGCGCTACCTTCTTGATTTTCCAACCATTGAAGAGAGAATACAAGTTTGCAGGGCACGCGCCTACCTCAGAGTTAACGCAAACACACAACATCCACTGCATAGTGAAATTATGAAGGTGAAGGGCAGCAGGTTAAAAAGAGGACGGTCGTGGATGGGTCAAGCCGAAGACATTCTTCAACAGGTGTGTTCACTTGAGGACTTAGAACCTGGCGAGGAGTGGGTGCAAGTGCCAACAGACTTCTGCACATCCTTTTCAGTTTGCATCCAACTAGATAGAAAATGCAGACAAGAAAATCCGGCTGCTGTGGAGGCTGAAGTACAAGCGTTGATTTTCGAGAATTCGCTAGACGGTGACTGCGGTCATCTACACAGATGGGTCGGTCGTCCGACATGTGAGAAGCTCATGGGCCTTTACAGCTCGGGCCGGAGGGAGAATTGTGAAGGAGGACTCTGGTGCTTTCACTGAAACCACAAGTAGCCTGACCTATGGAAGTCATGGCAGTAAGTAAAGCAATAACATGGCTCGAGACACAGACATTCACTAGGGCATTGTTTCCTTAGCGACTCAATGAACATGATCAAGAGGATAGAGGAGGGGTCGATCCGAAGAGAATGGTTGCTGCCTCTGGAGCGGTCTCGGCTGGCAAAGATTAGTTTCATCTTCGTGCCAGGGCATGCGGGAGTACAAGGAAATGAGCGGGCTTACAAGCTCGCAGGTGAGGCTACGGTGGAGGGCGGACGCGCCATGGACCAGGCTGACATTCTGAATGCTCTACAAGAAGTAAGACTCTTGCGTGAACCAAGTGATGACTGTGAATCTACAACCATAGCCAGACTGCAAGAACAGCAAATTAAAAGAGGGGTGGCCAAACAAGAACACTATGCAGGAAGCCAAAGAAGATTGATGAACCAACACAGAACTGGCGTCGTTAGCCGCTACACGCTGCGGGATTTGCTGAGAAGGGGATCCGAGCACTTATGGACTGAATGGTTCGATGTGCAATGAGGATGATCTGTCGACTAACTAACTAACTATCTGCTTCAAGCATTTTTTATCCTTAGCTTTTAACACTCCTATCCTTGTGTGTGTGGATTGTTGTCTTGTCTCTAACAGTTCTCTCCTTGTGTGTATCTACTTCCTGTCCTCATCTATATTGATTGCTTGTAGTAACAGTTCTAGAAATATTATCAGTGAACGTGTGTTGTTACTGTCAGCACCAACAATGAAGGTGTACCTAACATTGTGTACCAGTGTCTTGTCTCTATATTTGTAGTTCTCTAACTTAATATTGGTTTCCAGTTTCTTGTTTCTGTATTTGTAGTTTTATAACTTAACATTGTGTTTCAGTTTCTTGTCACTATTTTTGTAGTTCTCTAGCCTAACAGTGTGTTGAAGTGTAAACAAATTTCTGCAGATGCAGATAGATGCAGAATCTTGCTAAATCCATCACTGCAGATGCCAGATGCCGTAAAGTACATGTTTACTTTTGTTCAGTTGTTTTCCTTGTTGACATCTATTTTTCCTTGTTGACATATTGTTTTCCTTGTTGCCTTTTTTTTTTTTGGTTGACGTCTGGTTTCTCTAACATTGAACACATATCACAGCGGTTTGTCACTTGCGTATTAGGGTGGTAGGTCTACAAAGGGGAGCAGAGAACACTCACACTGTAACCCTTTATGCATTTCACAAGGGGAGACTATGGAGGGTTGGCATGTCACAAGGGGAGACTGGAAGGGTTACATGTCACAAGGGGAGGCTATGGAGGGTTTGCATGCCACAAGGGGAGGCTATGGAGGGTTGGCATGTCACAAGGGGAGACTATGGGGGTTGGCATGTCACAAGGGGAGACTATGGATGGTTGGCATGTCACAAGGGGAGACTATGGATGGTTGGCATGTCACAAGGGGAGACTATTGGGGGGGGGGGGGGCGGTTGTCATGTCACAAGGGGAGACTGGAGGGTTTGCATGTCACAAGGGGAGACTATGGAGGGTTGGCATGTCACAAGGGGAGACTGGAGGGTTGGCATGTCACAAGGGGAGGGTTGGCACAAGACTGGCTACCTTATAATGTAGAATATATCATTAGCAACATTCAGCTGATCATTAGCGAGATCCAGCTGATCATTAGCAACATCCAGCTGATCATTAGCAAGCTTACACAGGGCAGGGTTTGAGTTGGTTCAGGGTCTGTGCTTCTTTGGGAGATGAAAGTCTGTGTGGCTAGAGCTGGTTCATGGCCAGTCTTCTTTGGGAGATGAACAAACGAACGAACGAATGAAAATTTACCATTATTATTGTCTTTGTTGTTGTTTTTTTTATGGGGGCATGTAGTCTGTCCTGAGGTAGTGTTCAAACAGGTTGCGACTGTATATAATGATTGGTGGTGTCTTTGATTTCTTGTGGAAGATTGTTCCACAACTGAGTGGCAGAGTATGCTAAGCTTTAGAAGAGATCCCTGTAGGAAACAAGAGACAGGCATAGTAGCCTATGTTTCTAATCTACTAAATGTTCACCGTAGGCTAGACTTTGAAACTTGCGAAATAGAATGTATTTGGTTGGAGTTAAAACTTCGAAACATCACACCCCTGATAATTGGCTACCTCTATCGAAATCCCAGGGCTGGACACGTTTGGTATGAAAACTTCACTACCATGATGGATGTGGTTTTCGCTTCCGGGAAGGAAATTATACTACTCGGAGACTTTAACATTGACACCAACAAATCCCATATAATCTGGGGAAATATAATTGCATCATACAACTTCCAACAAATAGTAAAACAAGATACTAGAGTAACAAACTCATCTTCAACACTTATAGATCACATTTATGTAACTTGCTCGGACAACATCATAGAATGCACCGTGCCCAATTGTGCAATGAGCGATCACTACCCAATATGCTGCACGTGGTCTAAAAAAGGAATGAAAACTCCTAAACATAAACACATAAGTGTAAAATATAGAAGTTACAAACATTTCAACCAAAACGCATTTTTACAGGACTTGCTCAGTTCACCTCTAGACAATGTTTATCAACTTCCAGACCCGGATGATGCTCTGGAATCCTGGATGAAGATCTTTATTGATGTGTTTGATAGACATGTGCCAATCAAGGAAGTTCGAGTAAAATATCACGTCAAACCACCTTGGATCACCCAGGAAATTCTTGAAATTATGAAAGACAGAGATAAGGCACATAAAAAGCGGGATCTCAGCACATACCGTACTCTTAGAAACAAAGTTCAATATACCATACGAAAAGAAAAGAAAAATTACTTTAAGAACTTAGTCATGGATAAAACAAATAGTAAGGACATATGGAAGGCAATTAACACCTTGACAAACAAGCATAACTACTCAAATTCATTACCATCAAATCCTATTTCATGCGACCAATTCAGTAACTTTTTTCAGAATGACATAGATCAGTTGAAGGCTACAATACCAAATTCTCCTTGCAACTTATCTTTACTGTCATCGTTTTGCCAGACTAGATGCCCCCGAGATATCCTTTCTGACATACCGCTAATGACAGTCACTGAAGTACTCATTTACCTCAGTAAACTAAAAAACACAAACTCATCTGGGTTAGATGGAATCAGCAGTCGGATTCTCCGCTGTGCTGCGCCAGTGATCTGTGTATCACTAACCTATGTATATAATCAGTGTATCACCAAAGGTCACTTTCCATCAGCTCTCAAAATCGCTAAAGTGTATCCTCTCCTTAAATCTGGTTCATTGGACAATGGTCTCCCGAACAATTATAGACCCATTTCTTTACTATCATCACTATCTAAACCACTAGAAAAACACACCCATAAGGTAACATTACAGTATTTAGATCGCAACAAGCTTATAGTTGACAGTCAATCAGGATTTCGACCAAAATATTCTTGCCATACGGCCCTAACAAACATGATAGAAAATTGGCACCATAATATAAATAACAACAATCTATGTGGAGCTGTGTTTATCGATTTCAGAAAAGCATTTGATATGATAGACCATGCCATTTTAATTAAAAAACTAGAGACAATGAAAATTGGCCCTAATGTTGTGACGCTAATAACATCTTTTCTATCAAACAGAAAGCAAGTTGTATCACATAATAAATCTCTGTCCCAAACCACTACCTTCAATACTGGAGTACCGCAAGACTCTATTCTTGGCCCTCTATTATTCGCCATATATATTAATGATCTACCTTTGCATCTTTCGTCGTCCTGCGATCTATTTGCAGACGACTGTACAGTGTATACAAACGCTGAAAGCAGTAATTTGATGGAGTCGTCTTTGCAACAAGAATTAAATAATGTAGTTAGGTGGAGCTATGCGAACCGTATGCAAATTAACATCACTAAAACAAAATCTATGTTATTAACAACAAGACAAAGACTTCAGACTCTAAATTCACACAGATCACTTCAACTTCACATCGATAACATGCCAGTAGAAAGTGTAACTGAGCACAAAACGTTAGGCCTCATCATTGATAGAAACCTAACCTTTAATCCTCACATTCAAGCGCTCACTAAACAAACAGCAAAAAAAGTCTACCAACTCGCCAAAATTAAAAATTTCCTTGATGAGGACACACGGAAAATATTCTATACGTCACACATACAGACACATTTTGACTACTGCTCTACAATCTGGGACGGTTGTTCCAATTCAAGCACCAAGCGACTTTACTCACTCCAGAAACGGGCCATGAGATTAATTTATAGCAAACATTTAACTGAAAATCCTAGCCTGCATAAACGCCTTCAGTTACTACCACTCCGCAAACATCTGCTTTTCAATAAGGCCAAACTAATTCACAAAATCCTACATCGGAATGCCCCAAACTACCTTTGGCCATTGTTTAAATATAATGCTAGACACAGTAAACGATTAAATTTATTACACCTTCCGAAGCCTAGGATAGACTTATACAAAACAAGCTTAACGTACTCTGCAGCTCAGCTGTGGAACGATCTTCCACATGAAATAAAAGACATCATCAATCCCTATACATATAATCGCAAATTATTTGAACACTATCTCAGTACGGATTACCTTCCCCCTTAATAATAGAAGTAATAATATAATAAAACCCTAGTATAACAGCCAGTCCCCTTTTGGTAGGCCAGTATATTCCACGTAGCTTATAAATGCCACACCAGTTATTACTATTACTGAGTCGTGTAGTATTTATTTTTAATTTTTCCACATGCCTTTATAATGCATATATTTTATATTGTTGCTGTTTTCAGTTAGCCTTGAATGATGTGTGAATGGTATAATGTATGAAAGAGAGTGATAAAAGGGCAGAATGTTAGACGGGCCTGCGTGCCCAATTCTTAACCCTTTCAAAATAAAGTTTTGTTGTTGTTGTTGTTGTCTATCCTAGGTTTAGGGACATGAAGTATATTTACTCGTTCGCTATGTCTTGCATTATATTTAAACAATGGCCAAAGATAGCTTGGAGCATTTTGAAATAGGATTTGAAATAGGAGGCAGTAACTGACGACGTTCATGTAGGTTAGAATTGTCTGTAAGCGTATCACCATTGATTAAATGAACTGCCCCTTTCTGGAGTGAATATAGGCATTTTGTTATTTATTTGGAGCATCCATCCCAGATTGTGGAGCAATAATCAATATGTGTTTCTATGTGGGAAGTATAGAATATCTTTCTTGTGTTTTCATCGAGGAAATTTTTAATTTTGGCAAGTTGGTATACTTTTTTGGCTATTTGTTTAACTAGAGCACGAACATGGGAATTGAAGGATAGATTTTGATCTATGATGAAAGTCAGCAGGGGAAGACACCAGTCTGTGTGGCTATAGATGGGTCAGGGTCTGTGCTTCTTTGGGAGATGTGGGGACATTATGTTGAGTTATCTGAGCACCAGTGATAGTTGTATGTGTTTCACCATTGTGTTATCTGAGCACTGGTGATCAAATGTATGTGTTTGACCATTGTATTATTGGAGGATTGGTGATCAATTGTATGTATTTCACTGTTGAATGTTCAGTGATTTGTGAAGTTTGTTGTATCGCATTATTGATGGTTATATCATATTATTGATGTGAATATTCAGACATTTAATTTTATTACATCGCATTAGTCATGTGAATGTTCAAAGAGTTCTGAACTTTTCAGTTTTGATATTGTGATTTTCCATCATTGAAATGTCAGTGAATAATCTCATGATGAACTGTGATGATGTCTGATCACAGAAAGCGAGTGCCGAGATGGAACGGGCTCCCAGCCAGGACGAGGCGGCCGCCGACAGCAAGGGCGCTGTGGTGCAACTTGTGCAGGTACATCCACGTCTCTTGTTGATTTGTCATTTGTAGATGTATCTGTATCACACACCAGCAAATTAGTGATGTTTTAGATCATATCACAGTAAATTAGTGAAGTTCTGTGTCACATTCCAGTAAATTAATGTTCTACATCACATACCAGTAATTTATGTTCTAGTAAATTTACATGTCAGTAAATTAGTGATGTTCTAGATCACATGTCAGTAAATTAGTGATGTTTTAGATCACATGCCAGTAAATTAGTGATGTTCAATGTCACATACCAGTACATTAGTGAAGTACTGTGTCACATACCAGTAAATTAGTGATGTTCTAGATCACATGCCAGTAAATTAGTGATGTTCAATGTCACATACCAGTACATTAGTGATGTGCTGTGTCACATACCAGTAAATTAGTGATGTTCTAGATCACATGCCAGTAAATTAGTGATGTTCTAGATCACATACCGGTCTCCGTAGCAATGGCGTTACGAACGCGATTCGGAATGCCAATTACCCAAGTTCGAAACACAGCAGTGACCGATTTGGCAGCAGACCGTATATCAACATGTTGGTATGGGAGCCGGTCATTCAGAAAGCAGTGGCAAACTACTGAATATAAAGCTTGCCAAGACATCAACAACAGCAGTAAAATGATGGTGTTGACTGCAACGATCTGTAAAGGATATGCAACTTTAAACCAAAAAAAAAAGATCACATACCAGTAAATTAGTGAAGTTCTGTATCAGATACAAGTAAATGTAATTGTGGAACTATGCCATGCTGGTGTTGTGGGCCGAGTTTCTTGCATGTTGTCTGTGTATAAATGTCATATTTCTGCTGGCTTTACTTTGAATTGTTTCAGCCGATTCATTTTGCCAGGTTGCTAAACTATGAAACATAACAGAATACAGTACAACAGTCAAAGTTTGAACATTTCTAGCATCCAACAAGACGCCATTTGATTGGGCACACTCAGTATTGGCTGTGTGTGTTCTGTGGCCTAGGGCTAGTGATTGCATTGTCTGTCCCAGCATGTTGGGTTCGAGGCAAGCTGTAGGCCGTTTGGGAACAGATTGCTTGACAATGATTTTCACAATGTTATCAACATCAGCTATTGAGACAGCAATGGCAAACTACTAAACGTAAAATTGTACTCACAACATACATAGACATTGTCTGTACTTATTGTGTACTGACAGCATATATGTGTACGTAGGCTGTACTCACTGTGTACTGACAGCATATATTTGTATGTAGGCTGTACTCACTGTGTACTGACAGCATAAATTTGTACGTAGGCTGTATGTACTCACTGTGTACTGACAGCATATATTGTCATTTGGATGTTGTCTATGTGTCATCTGCACTCATCTAATTATTACATTTAGTCTGCTTTCTTTCATTTGTTAGCTATATCTGAATATTGTCTGGATGCCATCTAAATAGTGTTCAGATGTATGAATTCTATCTACATGTTGTCTGGATGTTGTGCTGGTGTCATCTGTATGTTGTCTTGTGTTGTGTGGGTGTCATCTGTATATTGTTTGGAAGTCATCTGTATGTTGTCTGGATGTCATCTGTATGTTGCCTGGATGTCATCTGTATGTTGTCTGGATGTCATATGTATGTTGCCTGGATGTCATATGTATGTTGCCTGGATGTCATCTGTATATTGTCTGTATGTCATGTAAATGTTGTCTGGATGTCATCTGTATGTCATATTATTATGCCTGGATGTCATCTGTATGTTGTCTGGATATCATCTGTATGTTGTCTGGATGTCATTTGTATATTGTCTGTATGTCATATAAATGTTGTCTGGGTGTTGTCTGGATGTTATCTAAATGTTGTCTGGATGTCATCTGTATGTCATATTTTTCTGTCTGGATGTCATGTGTATATTGTCTGGATGTCACCCATCTGTTTGTTGTTGGCTGTGGCCTGTATTCAGTGTTCAGCATAAACAGATATGACATTTGGTATGCTATCACAGGCACGGCCGCAGTTTCCCTTGAGAAGGGTAATTATTGTTTGACATTTGTCATTTCCTGGACTAGTCTGTTCTACCACCATCAGTTGATGGCTGTGTGGGTTTGTTTAGTATTGAGATGTGTTGACTGTTACAGTTTGTTCTACCACCATCAGTTGATGGCTGTGTGGGTTTGTTTAGTATTGAGATGGTGTTGACTGTTACAGTCTGTTCTACCACCATCAGTTGATGGCTGTGTGGGTTTGTTTAGTATTGAGATGGTGTTGACTGTTACAGTCTGTTCTACCACCATCAGTTGATGGCTGTGTGGGTTTGTTTAGTATTGAGATGGTGTTGACTGTTACAGTTTGTTCTACCACCATCAGTTGATGGTTGTGTGGGTTTGTTTAGTATTGAGATGGTGTTGACTGTTACAGTTTGTTCTACCACCATCAGTTGATGGTTGTGTGGGTTTGTTTAGTATTGAGATGGCCTTGACTGTTACAGTTTGTTCTACCACCATCAGTTGATGGCTGTGTGGGTTTGTTTAGTATTGAGATGGTGTTGACTGTTACAGTTTGTTCTACCACCATCAGTTGATGGTTGTGTGGGTTTGTTTAGTATTGAGATGGTGTTGACTGTTACAGTTTGTTCTACCACCATCAGTTGATGGTTGTGTGGGTTTGTTTAGTATTGAGATGGCCTTGACTGTTACAGTTTGTTCTACCACCATCAGTTGATGGCTGTGTGGGTTTGTTTAGTATTGAGATGGTGTTGACTGTTACAGTTTGTTCTACCACCATCAGTTGATGGTTGTGTGGGTTTGTTTAGTATTGAGATGGCCTTGACTGTTACAGTTTGTTCTACCACCATCAGTTGATGGCTGTGTGGGTTTGTTTAGTATTGAGATGGTGTTGACTGTTACAGTTTGTTCTACCACCATCAGTTGATGGCTGTGTGGGTTTGTTTAGTATTGAGATGGTGTTGACTGTCACAGTTTGTTCTACCACCATCAGTTGATGGCTGTGTGGGTTTGTTTAGTATTGAGATGGTGTTGACTGTTACAGTTTGTTCTAGTGCCATCAGTTGATGGCTGTGTGGGTTTGTTTAGTATTGAGATGGTGTTGACTGTTACAGTTTGTTCTACCACCATCAGTTGATGGCTGTTTGGGTTTGTTTAGTATTGAGATGGTGTTGACTCCTACAGTCTGTTCACATTCAGATTGGGTTGTCCATTGATTACATGCAGTTGGACAAAGTCTTGCACGCACACACAGACTGAAGACTGAAGAGTGAATACTCACTATAGTGAAGACAGACACACTTATCACCTACAGAGTGAACACAGACAAACGTATCATCTCCAGAGTGAACAATTACTATAGTGAACACAGACAAGCTTATCACCTACAGAGTGAACACTCACTATAGTGAACACAGACAAGCTTATCACCTACAGAGTGAACACTCACTATAGTGAACACAGAAACACTTATTACCTACAGAGTGAACACTCACTATAGTGAACACAGACACACTTATTACCTACAGAGTGAACACACACTATAATGAACACAGACACACTTATTACCAACAGAGTGAACACTCACTATAATGAACACAGAAACACTTATTACCTACAGAGTGAACACTCACTATAATGAACACAGACACACTTATTACCTACAGAGTGAACACTCACTATAATAAACAGACACACTTATTACCTACAGAGTGAACACTCACTATAATGAACACAGAAACACTTATTACCTATAGAGTGAACACTCACTATAATGAACACAGACACACTTATCACTACAGAGTGAACACTCACTATAGTGAACACAGAAACACTTATTACCTACAGAGTGAACACAGACACACTTATCACCTACAGAGTGGGTATGCCAAGTTTTCAATGTCAAGTATGTTCTAATTAGACTTGTCATTGTGTATCTGACCTATTTCATTGTGATGGGATGTATTTCCCTATGATGGGATGCCTGTGATGTGATGTATTTCCCTGTGATGTGATGTATTCCCCTGTGATGTGATGTATTCCCCAGTGATGTGATGTGATTATTTCCCTGTGATGTGATGTATTTCCCTGTGATGTGATGTATTTCCCCATGATGTGTTGTATTTTCCCATGATGTTATGTATTTCTCTGTGATGTGATGTATCCCCCAGTGATGTGATGTGATTATTTCCCTGTGATGTGATGTATTTCCCTGTGATATGATGTATTTCCCTGTGATATGATGTATTTCCCTGTGATGTGATGTGTCATTGTGATGTTGCCGCTGTTGGTTTCACATTGATGTTCAGTCATATTTCTAACAATTACTGACACTGGTGCCTGGCTGTACTCACTGTCGACAGTAACCACAGACAGTCATCAGTTCTCTTTGAGTTGATTTGATTTATTAGTTGAGTTGATGTTGTAAAATATTCTTTGTTATGTTGTTTATCTTTTGCAGTTGTTAATAGTCACATGATTTATCTTTTGTTGCTGCAGTTGTTAATGGTCACATGATTTATCTTTTGTTGCTGCAGTTGTTAATGGTCACATGACTGTTGCTTGTTTTATTGTGCTGTGTTTATCATTTGTGTTTTAATTCCCAAGGATGTCGGAGCCGTACAGGTAACACATAACCAGAGCTAAACATTTCTTGCCACCAGCATGCTGTACGTCACTCTGTCATTAACCTCTGGTAGATTTTGTTGTGTTCCCACACCACCACACATCTCATGTAGTGTGTTCCCACACCACCACCACACATCTCAAATAGAGTGTGTCCCCACACCACCACCACACATCTCACGTAGAGTCTGTGCCTGTGTATGATGTAGATCTATGTCTTCTTGAGGTCAATCATTCTGTGTGGGTTAGGGCAAGGTCATTCAGCAGACATGCATCAGCCATGTTGAACCACTGTGTGGGTTAGGGCAAGGTCATTCAGCAGACATGCATCAGCCATGTTGAACCACTGTGTGGGTTAGGGCAAGGTCATTCAGCAGACATGCATCAGCCATGTTGAACCACTGTGTGGGTTAGGGCAAGGTCATTCAGCAGACATGCATCAGCCATGTTGAACCACTGTGTGGGTTAGGGCAAGGTCATTCAGCAGAAATGCATCAACCATGTTGAACCACTGTGTGGGTTAGGGCAAGGTCAGTTCGTCCCTTGAAATAGATCTTAGAGTCAGTTCATCACTTGAAATAGATCTTAGAGTCAGTTCATCCCTTGAAATAGATCTTAGAGTCAGTTCATCCCTTGAAATAGATCTTAGAGTCAGTTCATCCCTTGAAATAGATCTTAGAGTCAGTTCATCCCTTGAAATAGATCTTAGAGTCAGTTCATCCCTTGAAATAGATCTTAGAGTCAGTTCATCCCTTGAAATAGATCTTAGAGTCAGTTCATCCCTTGAAATAGATCTTAGAGCCAGTTCATCCCTTGAAATAGATCTTAGAGTCAGTTCATCCCTTGTAATAGATCTTAGAGCCAGTTCATCCCTTGAAATAGATCTTAGAGTACAATCAACATTCAAGTAGAACCCAACTTTAACAAGTCTGATTCTCTCTGGGCTTTGGCTGCAGTCTGTTGTCCACATACCTAGACCTACCCCCAGACAGTCCACACACCAGCCCTCTCCATGCCAGCCCTCTCCATGCCAGCCCTCTCCATGCCAGCCCTCTCCATGCCAGCCCTCTCCATGCCAGCCCTCTCCATGCCAGCCCTCTCCATGCCAGCCCTCTCCATGCCTGCCATGACCTGAATACCAACCTGTCACACTTACCAGCCCTCTCCATGCCTGCCATGACCTGAATACCAATCTGTCACACTTACCCGCCCTCTCCATGCCTGCCATGACCTGAATACCAATCTGTCACACTTACCCACCCTCTCCATGCCTGCCATGACCTGAATACCAATATACCACACTTACCAGCCCTCTCCATGCCTGCCATGACCTGAATACCAATCTGTCACACTTACCCACCCTCTCCATGCCTGCCATGACCTGAATACCAATCTATCACACTTACCCGCCCTCTCCATGCCTGCCATGACCTGAATACCAATCTGTCACACTTACCCACCCTCTCCATGCCTGCCATGACCTGAATACCAATATACCACACTTACCCGCCCTCTCCATGCCTGCCATGACCTGAATACCAATCTATCACACTTACCCGCCCTCTCCATGCCTGCCATGACCTGAATACCAATCTATCACACTTACCCGCCCTCTCCATGCCTGCCATGACCTGAATACCAATCTATCACACTTACCCGCCCTCTCCATGCCTGCCATGACCTGAATACCAATATATCACACTTACCAGCCCTCTCCATGCCTGCCATGACCTGAATACCAATATATCACACTTACCCGCCCTCTCCATGCCTGCCATGACCTGAATACCAATATATCACACTTACCAGCCCTCTCCATGCCTGCCATGACCTGAATACCAATATATCACACTTACCCGCCCTCTCCATGCCTGCCATGACATGAATACCAATATATCACACTTACCAGCCCTCTCCATGCCTGCCATGACCTGAATACCAATCTGTCACACTTACCCACCCTCTCCATGCCTGCCATGACCTGAATACCAATCTGTCACACTTACCAGCCCTCTCCATGCCTGCCATGACCTGAATACCAATCTACCACACTTACCAGCCCTCTCCATGCCTGCCATGACCTGAATACCAATCTACCACACTTACCGCCCCTCTCCATGCCTGCCATGACCTGAATACCATCTATCACACTTACCCGCCCTCTCCATGCCTGCCATGACCTGAATACCAATCTATCACACTTACCCGCCCTCTCCATGCCTGCCATGACCTGAATACCAATCTATCACACTTACCCGCCCTCTCCATGCCTGCCATGACCTGAATACCAATCTGTCACACTTACCAGCCCTCTCCATGCCTGCCATGACCTGAATACCAATCTGTCACACTTACCCGCCCTCCATGCCTTGCACATGACCTTGACATACCATTATCCACATGACCGCCCTCTCCATGCCTGCCATGACCTGAATACCAATCTATCACACTTACCCAGCCCTCTCCATGCCTGTCCATGACCTGAATACCAATCTATCACACTTACCCACCCTCTCCATGCCTGTCATGACTTGAATACCATCTGTCACACTTACCAGCCCTCTCCATGCCTGCCATGACCTGAATACCAATCTACCACACTTACCAGCCCTCTCCATGCCTGCCATGACCTGAATACCAATCTACCACACTTACCCACCCTCTCCATGCCTGCCATGACCTGAATACCAATCTACCACACTTACCAGCCCTCTCCATGCCTGCCATGACCTGAATACCAATCTATCACACTTACCAGCCCTCTCCATGCCTGCCATGACTTGAATACCAATCTGTCACACTTACCCGCCCTCTCCATGCCTGCCATGACCTGAATACCAATCTATCACACTTACCCGCCCTCTTCCATGCCTGCCATGACCTGAATACCAATTATCACACTTACCAGCCCTCTCCATGCCTGCCATGACCTGAAATAATCCAAATATATCACACTTACCCCGCCCTCTCCATGCCTGCCATGACCTGAATACCAATATAATCAGGCAACTTAAGCTTACCAGCCCTCTCCATGCCTGCCCATGACCTGAATACCAATATATCACACTTACCCGCCCTCATCCATGCTCTGCCATGACCTGAATACCAATATATCACACTTACCAGCCCTCTCCATGCCTGCCATGACCTGAATACCAATCTGTCACACTTACCCACCCTCTCCATGCCTGCCATGACCTGAATACCAATCTGTCACACTTACCAGCCCTCTCCATGCCTGCCATGACCTGAATACCAATCTGTCACACTTACCCACCCTCTCCATGCCTGCCATGACCTGAATACCAATCTGTCACACTTACCAGCCCTCTCCATGCCTGCCATGACCTGAATACCAATCTGTCACACTTACCAGCCCTCTCCATGCCTGCCATGACCTGAATACCAATCTGTCACACTTACCCGCCCTCTCCATGCCTGCCCTCTCCATGCCTGCCATGACCTGAATACCAATCTATCACACTTACCCACCCTCTCCATGCCTGTCATGACCTGAATACCAATCTATCACACTTACCCACCCTCTCCATGCCTGTCATGACTTGAATACCAATCTGTCACACTTACCAGCCCTCTCCATGCCTGCCATGACCTGAATACCAATCTACCACACTTACCAGCCCTCTCCATGCCTGCCATGACCTGAATACCAATCTACCACACTTACCAGCCCTCTCCATGCCTGCCATGACCTGAATACCAATCTACCACACTTACCAGCCCTCTCCATGCCTGCCATGACCTGAATACCAATCTACCACACTTACCAGCCCTCTCCATGCCTGCCATGACTTGAATACCAATCTGTCACACTTACCCGCCCTCTCCATGCCTGCCATGACCTGAATACCAATATATCACACTTACCCGCCCTCTCCATGCCTGCCATGACCTGAATACCAATCTGTCACACTTACCCGCCCTCTCCATGCCTGCCATGACCTGAATACCAATCTACCACACTTACCCACCCTCTCCATGCCTGCCATGACTTGAATACCAATCTATCACACTTACAAGCTCTCTCCATGCCTGCCATGACCTGAATACAAATATATCACACTTACCCGCCCTCTCCATGCCTGCCATGACCTGAATACCAATCTACCACACTTACCAGCCCTCTCCATGCCTGCCCTCTCCATGCCTGCCATGACTTGAATACCAATCTACCACACTTACCAGCCCTCTCCATGCCTGCCATGACTTGAATACCAATATATCACACTTACCCATCCTCTCCATGCCTGCCATGACCTGAATACCAATCTACCACACTTACCAGCCCTCTCCATGCCTGCCATGACCTGAATACCAATCTACCACACTTACCCGCCCTCTCCATGCCTGCCATGGCCTGAATACCAATCTGTCACACTTACCAGCCCTCTCCATGCCTGCCATGACCTGAATACCAATATATCACACTTACCCGCCCTCTCCATGCCTGCCATGACCTGAATACCAATCTACCACACTTACCAGCCCTCTCCATGCCTGCCATGTCCTGAATACCAATCTACCACACTTACCAGCCCTCTCCATGCCTGCCATGACTTGAATACCAATCTTTTACACTTACCCGCCCTCTCCATGCCTGCCATGACCTGAATACCAATCTATCACACTTACCAGTCTTGCCAGTCAAGTCACCAGAGGTATGAGGTCAAACATTCTCCCATTGTCCAGAACGTCGGTAAACACAATCCCAAGACAACTGACTGCTAGGAACCATCACACAGACATCATGTGATTGTAGTCAATTCTCATACATATTTCATGACCAGCTGGCAACAACAAGATGAGAAAATATGTGTGGCATAACAGGAAACATGAAAACCTTGAGCAAGAAATGAGTCAATGTATAGCAGAGTTGATGATGACGATAGAATATATGATATCATGACAGCAGAATTGATTATGATAACAGAATGGATGATAACATGACAGCAGAGTTGACAGTGATAACAGAATGAATGATAATGAAGTCCAGGGGAGACAAAGAAGAACTTTCTACGGTGATGGGAGGAGTACAACTCTGACTACGTTTGGGCCTACGAAGAAAAAAAGAGTGAAAAGAAAGAAAACCTCTGCACTGCCCCCAACTCACAAGAAAAGGGATAGGAATGCGGAAGAAGATTAACTCCAGGGTTCTAGAGACAGGGATTTGAACTATCAGGCTGTAAGAGTAACAGTGAGTGTACAAACTAAACTTACACAGACTAAACAAACAAATCAAGAACAACAAATAGGCTCTTTATTTATAACATTCTGCAGCTTCACGGACAGCTGATGCTCAAAGACACTGAAGCATGAAACCCAGTAGTGGAGTGTGTGATGTGTCAAATGTAGTGGAGTGTGTGATGTGTCGAATGTAGTGGAGTGTGTGATGTGTCGAATGTAGTGGAGTGTGTGATGTGTCGAGTGGAGTGTGTGTGTCGAATGTAGTGGAGTGTGTGATGTGTCGAATGTAGTGGAGTGTGTGATGTGTCGAATGTAGTGGAGTGTGTGATGTGTCGAATGTAGTGGAGTGTGTGATGTGTCGAATGTAGTGGAGTGTGTGATGTGTCGAATGTAGTGGAGTGTGTGATGTGTTGACATGGAGTGTCTGATGTGTGGAAGAGTTCATGTACCACTCTGCATATGGTCTCACTACATCACTATAGTGCTTGCATCACATCTGTAGGCTGCTGAACTTATCATTTAAACAAAATAACCAACTTTCTACAATAACCAACATTTTTATTACATGAGCTTTCTCCAAGTCATGCATAGTTGTGAAGGACCAACATTCAAACCTGTTAGGCATATGTTAACATACATATCTATACTCGTGCTGACATACGTGCGTCTGCTGTTGTGATGGGTGTGGGGTTGTGGTAGTTGATGTACAATTAACACTGACTAATATAACACCAGATGTTTCCGTTTTATCTTGCATTTTGGAAACACTTTTCATGTATAAGAGATGATGCCACACCTGTGTGGGTCCGCCACACCTATGTGTGAGTCCTGCCATACCTATGTGTGAGTCCTGCCACACCTGTGTGTGAGAATTTGTCACATGAACACCTGCACATCACTGTACATTGCCGGTCAC
The DNA here is from genome assembly GCA_014155875.1 of Cepaea nemoralis. Lineage (NCBI taxonomy): Eukaryota > Metazoa > Mollusca > Gastropoda > Stylommatophora > Helicidae > Cepaea > Cepaea nemoralis. The sequence goes on from JACEFZ010003889.1 coordinate 54,814, forward strand.
ACACAAAGCAAACACATTCATGTGGGAACAGGTTTAGTGCGTGTAGTTGGTGAAGCCAGGTGTTGCCTAGATGTGCCTGTCTAACATGCCTAGTTGCTGGCAGTTGTTGGTGTGGTCTGTCTGTGCCTAGAGACTAGCATTGGGTGGCACATCGTGCTCCACTCTGGTTTCTCTGGGATTCTATACGTGCCAGTAATGTTGTATTTACATCCTTAGATATCTTCATTTTCAATCTTCAGAATTCTTGCTATTACATACTCAGAAATATCACTTTTACATCCCCAGACATCTCACATTTATATGCCAGAAATCTTGATATTACATTCTTCGAAACCTCAGTTTTACATTCCCAGAAATGTTATTATATTCGCAGAAATCTTGATATTACATTCCTAGAAACCTCAGTTTAACATTCCCAGAAATCTCAATATTAAATTCCCAGAACTCTCATTTTCGTTTGCCCAGAAATATTTGTTTTACGTCACCAGTAATCTCAATTTTACATTCCCAGTAAGTTCAATTTTGCATTCCCAGTAACCTAGTTTTACATTTCCAGAAATCTTAATATTACATTACCATAAATTTTAATATTACATTATTAGAAACTTCTGTTTTACATTCCCTGAAGCATTGATATTACATTCCCAGAAACATTGGTATTACATTCTCAGAAACCTCATATGAAGCATTGGTATTACATTCCCTGAAAGGTCATTAATATCTTTACAGAAACCTTGGTATGACATTCACAGAAACCTCATATGAAACATTGGTATTACATTCCCTGAAAGGTCATTAGTATCTTTACAGACCCCTTGATATGACATTGACAGAAACCTTCGTTTTACACGCTAGAACTACCATTTGTTTCATTCATTCAAGAACAGGAATTTGGAATGGAACATGAATGTAATCAAACGTGTGTGTCAGATGAGAAGGCACATGTTTTCTGTATGATTGCCTGGTGTGGACCAAACTGCATGCCACTTCAGGCGGTTGCATGCATCCAGAGTTGTGGACTCACGTCACACAATGGGACTGTTGTGTGTCAATACATGAAATGGACATGTTTCATCTTTGCTTCTGTTATGAAACACAGCATTCCCATATTTTACAGTTGTAACATTTACACTGAGAGGAACTACTCCTGAGACAGCTGATTCTAGTTATATCTCCCATGGTTGAATAATATAAATGTTATCCCAGTTATATTTCCCATGATTGGATAGTATAAACTTTAACCCAGTTATACCTCCCATGGTAGAATAGTATAAACTTTAACCCAGTTATACCTCCCATGGTAGAATAGTATAAACTTTAACCCAGTTATATCTCCCATGATTGGATAGTATAAACTTTAAGCCAGTTATATCTCCCATGATTGGATAGTATAAACTTTATCCCAGTTATATCTCCCATGATTGGATAGTATAAACTTTCACCCAGTTATATCTCCCATGATTGGATAGTATAAACTTTAACCCAGTTATATCTCCCATGATTGGATAGTATAAACTTTAACCCAGTTATATCTCCCATGATTGGATAGTATAAACTTTAAGCCAGTTATATCTCCCATGATTGGATAGTATAAACTTTAAGCCAGTTATATCTCCCATGATTGGATAGTATAAACTTTAACCCAGTTATATCTCCCATGGTTGAATAGTATAAACTTTAACCCAGTTATATCTCCCATGGTTGAATAGTATAAACTTTATCCCAGTAATATCTCCCATGGTTGGATACTATAAACTTTAACCCAGTTATATCTCTCATGATTGGATAGTATAAACTTTAACCCAGTTATATCTTCCATGGTTGAATAGTATAAACTTTAACCCAGTTATATCTCCCATGATTGGATAGTATAAACTTTAACCCAGTTATATCTCTCATGGTAGAATAGTATAAACTTTATCCCAGTTATACCTCCCATGGTAGAATAGTATAAACTTTAACCCAGTTATATCTCCCATGGTTGAATAGTATAAACTTTAACCCAGTTATATCTCCCATGGTTGGATAGTATAAACTTTAACCCAGTTATATCTCCCATGATTGGAAAGTATAGAATTTTCAGCAACTTATAACGTGAACTCTTCAACAGAACGCAGAATCTGTTTCCACATTTATTCTTGATCTTAAATAAATATCATGCACCCCTCACACTACACAATCAAACCAGATTTAATCTCAGTCTCAGCCAATCAGTGCTGACCAAAGTGTTTGTATTATTTGTTGTATTCTGGGCTCTAGCCAATGGGGGTCCATCTTGGATGGGTTTGTATTTGTTACTGGGGTTGAATGGTATTGAGTGAGACATTGTGATGTGCTTATAACAAAGTATCACATTATTCAATATGACATCATTATTGTGATGGGTGAAATCATGACATCATAATATTACATAAATACAGTGATGATGTCCTAAACAATTCATGAAAAGTTTGACTTGTTTAAGTGAAATAATAAATAATTATAATTATCTTATGAAATATTTACATTGAAGTATGAAATAATTATAGTGAAGAATGAAACAATTATAGTAGTGAAGTTATGAAATGATGACAGTGAAGTAAGAAATCATTGCAGTGAAGTAAGAAACAATTACAGTGAAGTAAGACTATAATTACAGTGATGTAAGAATTGATGACAGTCTGACTTCAGTTGTAGCATCATGATTGGTGTCTTCTCTTGCTGATCCCTGACTTAAGTTGTAGCACCATGATTGGTGTCTTCTCTTGCTGATCCCTGACTTCAGTTGTAGCACCATGATTGGTGTCTTCTCTTGCTGATCCCTGACTTCAGTTGTAGCACCATGATTGGTCTCTTCTCTTGCTGATCCCTGACTTCAGTTGTAGCACCATGATTGGTGCCTTCTCTTGCTGATCCCTGACTTCAGTTGTAGCACCATGATTGGTGCCTTCTCTTGCTGATCCCTGACTTCAGTTGTAGCACCATGATTGGTGTCTTCTCTTGCTGATCCCTGACTTCAGTTGTAGCACCATGATTGGTGCCTTCTCTTGCTGATCCCTGACTTCAGTTGTAGCACCATGATTGGTGTCTTCTCTTCTTGCTGATCCCTGACTTCAGTTGTAGCACCATGATTGGTGCCTTCTCTCTTGCTGATCCCTGACTTCAGTTGTAGCACCATGATTGGTGTCTTCTCTTGCTGATCCCTGACTTCAGTTGTAGCACCATGATTGGTGCCTTCTCTTGCTGATCCCTGACTTCAGTTGTAGCACCATGATTGGTGTCTTCTCTTGCTGATCCCTGACTTCAGTTGTAGCACCATGATTGGTGTCTTCTCTTGCTGATCCCTGACTTCATTTGTAGCACACATGATTGGTGTCTTCTCTTGCTGATCCCTGACTTCAGTTGTAGCACCATGATTGGTGTCTTCTCTCTTGCTGATACCTGACTTCAGTTGTAGCACATCATGATTGGTGTCTTCCTCTATGCTGATCCCTGACTTCAGTTGTAGCACCATTGATTGGTGTCTTTCTCTTGCTGATCCCTGACTTCAAGTTGTAGCACCATGATTGGTGTCTTCTCTTGCTGATCCTGACTTCAGTTGTAGCACCTAGATGATTGTATCCTTCTCTTGCTGATCCCTGACTTCATTTAGCACAATGATTGGTGCCTTCTCTTGCTGATCCCTGACTTCAGTTGTAGCACCATGATTGGTGTCTTCTCTGTGATACCCTGACTTCAGTTGTAGCATCATGATTGGTGCTTCTCTTGCTGATCCCTGACTTCAGTTTGTAGCATACCATGATTGGTGCCTTCTCTTGCTGATCCCTGACTTCAGTTGTAGCACCATGATTGGTGCCTTCTCTTTCTTGCTGATCCCTGACTTCGAGTGTACTGCTAGCACAATGATTGGTGTCTTCTCATTGCTGATTCCTGACTTCAAGTGTAGACCATGATTGGTGCCTTCTATTGCTGATCCGGACTTCAGTGTAGCACCATGATTGGTGTCTTCTCTTGCGCTCCCTGACTTCAGTTGTAGCACCTGAGTTGGTTGTTTCTCTTCGCTGATCCCTGAACTTCAGCTGTAGCACCATGATTGGGCCTTTATGGCTGATCCCTGACTTCAGTGTAGCACCATGATTGGTCTCGTCTTTGCGATCCCTGACTGCAGTTGTAGCACATGATTGGTTGCCTTCTCTTGCTATCCCTGACTTCATATTATCATCCTCATTATTTTACTCATTATTTATTTAGTTTGTAGCACAATGATTGGGTGCTCTTGCTGATCCCCTGACTTCGTTGTAGCACCATGATTGGTGTCTTCTCTTGCTGATTCCCGATTCAGTTGTAGCACCATGATTGGTGCCTTCTCTTGCTGATACCTGACTTCAGTTGTAGACCATGATGGTGTCTTCTCTTGCGACCTGACTTCAGTTTGTAGCACCATGATTGGTGTCTTCTCTTGCTGATCCCTGACGTCAGTTGTAGCACCATGATTGGTGCGTTCTCTTGCTGATCCCGACTTCAGTTGTAGCACCATGATTGGTCTGTCTTTCTCTTGCTGATCCCTGACTTCAGTTGTAGCACCTGATTGGTGTCTTCTCTTGCTGATCCCTGACTTCAGTTGTAGCACCATGATTGGTGTCTATTCTCTTGCTGATCCCTGACTTCAGTTGTAGCACCATATTGTGTGTAGTCTCTTGCTGATCCCTGACTTCAGTGTAGCACCATTGATTGGTGTCTTCTCTTGCTGATCCCTGACTTCAGTTGTAGCAAAGACCATGGGTCTCTTCTCGTGCTGAATCCCTGATTCAGGTGTAGCACCATGATTGGTCTCTTCTCTGCTGATCCCTGACTTCAGTTGTAGCACCATGATTGGTGTCTTCTCTGTTGCGATCCCTGACTTCAGTTGTAGCACCATGATTGGTGTCTTCTCTTGCTGATCCCTGACTTCAGTTGTAGCACCATGATTGGTGTCTTCTCTTGCTGATCCCTGACTTCAGTTGTAGAACCATGATCTGGGTGTCGTCTCTTGCTGATCCCTGACTTCAGTTGTAGCACCATGATTGGTGTTTCTCTTGCTGATCCCTGACTTCAGTTGTAGCACCATGATTGGTGTCTTCTCTTGCTGATCTGACTTCAGTTGTAGCACCATGATTGGTGTCTCTCTTGCTGATCCTGACTTCAGGTTGTAGCACCATGATTGGTGTCTTCTCTTGCTGATCCTGACTTCAGTGTGAAGAACCATGATTGGTTGCCTTCTCTTGCTGATCCCGGACTTCAGTTTGTAGCACCCATGATTGGTGTCTTCTCTTGCTGATCCCTGACTTCAGTTGTAGCACCATGATTGGTGTCTCTCTTGCTGATCCTGACTTCAGTTGTAGCATCATGATGTGTCTTCTCTTGCTGATCCCTGACTTCAGTTGTAGCACCATGATTGGTGTCTTCTCTTGCGATACCTGACTTCAGTTGTAGCACCATGATGGTGTCTTCTCTTGCTGATCCCTGACTCAGTTGTAGCACCATGAATTGGTGCCTTCTCTTGCTGATCCCTGACTTCAGTTGTAGCACCATGATTGGTGTCTTCTCTTGCTGATTCCCTGACTTCAGTTGTAGCCACCTGATTGGTGCTTTCTCTTCTTGCTGATCCCTGACTTCAGTTTGTAGCACCATGATTGGTGCCTTCTCTTGCTGATCCCTGACTTCAGTTGTAGCACATGATTGGTGTGTCTTCTCTCTTTGCTGATCCTGACTTCAGTTGTAGCACCATGATTGGTGTCTTCTCTTGCTGATCCCGACTTCAGTTGTAGCACCATGATTGGTGTCTTCTCTTGCTGATCCCTGAACTTCAGTTGTAGCACCATGATTGGTGTCTTCTCTTGCTGATCCCTGACTTCCAGTTGTAGCACATGATTGGTGTCTTCTCTTGCTGATCCCTGACTTCAGTTGTAGCACCATGATTGTGCTTCTCTTGCTGATCACTGAATTCAGTGTAGCACCATGATTGGTGTCTTCTCTTATGCTGATCCCCCTGACTTCAGTGTAGCACCATGATTGGGGCTTCTCTTGGCTGATCCCTGACTTCAGTTGTAGCACAGATTGGTGTCTTCTCTTGCTGATCCCTGACTTCAGTGTAGCACAATGATTGTGTCTTCTCTTGCTGATCCCTGACTTCATTGTAGCACCATGATTCGGTGTACTTCTCTTGCTGATCCCTGATTCAGTTGTAGCACCATGATTGGTGTTTCTCTTGCTGACCCTGACTTCAGTTGTAGCACCATGATTGGTGCCCTTCTCTTGCTGATCCCTGACTTCAGTTGTCAGCACCATGATTGGTGTCTTCTCTTGCTGATCCCGGACTTTCAGTTGTAGCACCATGATTGGTGCTCTTCTTTGCTGATCCCTGACTTCAGTTGTAGCACATGATTGGTGTCTGTTCTTGCTGAACCCTGACTTCAGTTGTAGCACCATGATTTGTGTCTTCTCTTGCTGATCCCCTGCTTCATTTGTAGCATCATGATTGTGTCTTCTCTTGTGATCCCTGGACTTCAGTTGATAGCACCATGATGGTGTCTTCTCTTGCTGATCCCTGACTCAGTTGTAGCCACCATGATTGGTGCCTTCTACTTCTTGCTGATCCTGACTTCAGTTGTAGCACCATGATTGGTGTCTTCTCTTGCTATCCAGGACTTCAGTTGTAGCACCATGATTGTGTCTTCTCTGCTGATCCCTGACTTCAGTTTGTAGCACCATGATTGGTGTCTCTCTTGCTGATCCCTGACTTCAGTTGTAGCACCATGATGGTGTCTTCTCTTGCTGATCCTGACTTCAGTTGTAGCACCATGATTGGTGCCTTCTCTGCCTGATCCCTGACTTCAGTTGTAGCACCATGATTGGTCTCTTCTCTTGCTGATCACCTGACTTCAGTTGTAGCACCATGATTGGTGCCGTCTTCTTGCTGATCCCTGACTTCAGTTGTAGCACATGATTTGGTGTCTTCTCTTGCTGATCCTGACTTCAGTTGTAGCACCATGATTGGTGTCTTCTCTTGCTGATCCCTGACTTAGTTGTAGCACCATGATTGGTGCTTCTCTTGCTGATCCCTGACTTCAGTTTGTAGCACATGATTGGTGTCTTCTCTTGCTGATCCCTGACTTCAGTTGTAGCACCAGGATTGGTGTCTTCTCTTGCTGATCCCTGACTTCAGTTGTAGCACCATGATTGGTGTCTGTCTCTTGCTGATCCCTGACTTCAGTTGGCGCACATGATTGGTGCTCTTCTCTTTGCTGATCCCTGACTTCAGTTGTAGCACCATGATTGGTGTCTTCTCTTGCTGATCCCTGACTTCAGTTGTAGCACCATGATTTGTGTCTTCTCTTGCTTGATCCCTGACTTCAGTTGTAGCACCCTGATTTGGTGTCTTCTCTTGCTGATCCCTGACTTCAGGTGTAGGCACCATGATTGGTGTCTTCTCTTGCTGATCCCTGACTTCAGTTGTAGCACCATGATTGGTGTCTTCTCTTGCTGATCCCGACTTCAGTTGTAGCACCATGATGGTGTCTTCTCTTGCTGATCCCTGACTTCAGTTGTAGCACCATGATTGGTGCTTCTCTTGCTGATCCCTGACTTCAGTTGTAGCACCATGATTGGTGTCTTCTCTTGCTGATCTGACTTCAGTTGTAGCACCATGATTGGTGTCTTCTCTTGCTGATCCCTGACTCAGTTGTAGCACCATGATTGGTGTCTTCTCTTGCTGATCCCGACTTCAGTTGTAGCACCATGATTGGTGTCTTCTCTTGCTGATCCCTGACTTCAGTTGTAGCACACATGATTGGTGTCTTCTCTTGCTGATCCCTGACTTCAGTTGTAGCACCATGATTGGTGTCTTCTCTTCTTGCTGATCCCTGACTTCAGTTTGTAGCACCATGATTGGTGTCTTCTCTTGCTGATCCCTGACTTCAGTTGTAGCACCATGATTGGTGTCTTCTCTTGCTGATCCCTGACTTCAGTTGTAGCACCATGATTGTTGTCTTCTCTTGCTGATCCCCTGACTCAGTTGTAGCACCATGATTGGTGTCTTCTCTTGCTGATCCCTGACTTCAGTTGTAGCACCATGATTGGTGTCTTCTCTTGCTGATCCCTGACTTCCGTTGTAGCACCATGATTGGTGTCTTCTCTTGCTGATCCCTGACTTCAGTTGTAGCACCATGATGGTGTCTTCTCTTGCTGATCCCTGACTTCAGTTGTAGCACCATGATTGGTGTCTTCTCTTGCTGATCCCTGACTTCAGTTGTAGCACCATTGATTGGTGTCTTCTCTTGCGGATCCCTGACTTCAGTTGTAGCACATGATTGGTGTCTTCTCTTGCTGATCCCTGACTTCAGTTGTAGCATCATGATTGGTGTCTTCTCTTGCTGATCCCTGACTTCAGTTGTAGCACCATGATTGGTGTCTTCTCTTGCTGATCCCTGACTTCAGTTGTAGCACCATGATTGGTGTCTTCTCTTGCTGATCCCTGACTTCAGTTGTAGCACCATGATTGTGTGTCTTCTCTCTTGCTGATCCCTGACTTCAGTTGTAGCACCATGATTGGTGTCCTTCTCTTGCTGATCCCTGACTTCAGTTGTAGCATCCATGATTGGTGCTCTTCTCTTGCTGATCCCTGACTTCAGTTGTAGCACCATGATTGGTGTCTTCTCTTGCTGATCCCTGACTTCAGTTGTAGCACCATGATTGGTGTCTTCTCTTGCTGATCCCTGACTTCAGTTGTAGCACCATGATTGGTGTCTTCTCTTGCTGATCCCTGACTTCAGTTGTAGCACCATGATTGGTGCCTTCTCTTGCTGATCCCTGACTTCAGTTGTTAGCACATGATTGTGGTCTTCTCTCTTGCTGATCCCTGACTTCAGTTGTAGCACCATGATTGGTGCCTTCTCTTGCTGATCCCTGACTTCAGTTGGTAGCACCATGATTGGTGTCTTCTCTTGCTGATTCCCTGACTTCAGTTGTAGCACCATGATTGGTGTCTTCTCTGCTGATCCCTGACTTAGTTGTAGCATCCATGATTGGTGTCCTTCTCTTGCTGATCCCTGACTCAGTTGTAGCACCATGATTGGTTGCTTCTTCTTGCTGATCCCTGACTTCAGTTGCAGCACCATGATTGGTGTCTTCTCTTGCTGATCCCTGACTTCAGTTGTAGCACCATGATTGGTGTCTTCTCTTGCTGATCCCTGACTTCAGTTGTAGCACCATGATGGTGTCTTCTCTTTGCTGATCCCTGACTTCAGTTGTAGCACCATGATTGGTGTCTTCTCTTGCTGATCCCTGACTTCAGTTGCAGCACCATGATTGGTGTCTTCTCTTGCTGATCCCTGACTTCAGTTGTAGCACCATGATTGGTGTCTTCTCTTGCTGATCCCTGACTTCAGTTGTAGCATCATGATTGGTGTCTTCTCTTCTTGCTGATCCCTGACTTCAGTTGCAGCACCATGATTGGTGTCTTCTCTTGCTGATCCCTGACTTCAGTTGTTAGCACCATGATTGGTGTCTTCTCTTCTTGCTGATCCCTGACTTCAGTTGGTAGCACCATGATTGGTGTCTTCCTCTTGCTGATCCCTGACTTCAGTTGTAGCATCATGATTGGTGTCCTTCTCTTCTTGCTGGTCTCCATGACTTCAGTTGTAGCACCATGATTGGTGTCTTCTCTTGCTGATCCCTGACTTCAGTTGTAGCACCATGATTGGTGTCTTCTCTTCTTGCTGATCCCTGACTTCAGTTGTAGCACCATGATTGGTGTCTTCTCTTGCTGATCCCTGACTTCAGTTGTAGCACCATGATTGGTGTCTTCTCTTGCTGATCCCTGACTTCAGTTGTAGCACCATGATTGGTGTCTTCTCTTGCTGATCCCTGACTTCAGTTGTAGCACCATGATTGGTGTCTTCTCTTGCTGATCCCTGACTTCAGTGTAGCACCATGATTGGTGTCTTCTCTTGCTGATCCCTGACTTCAGTTGTAGCACCATGATTGGTGTCTTCTCTTGCTGATCCCTGACTTCAGTTGTAGCACCATGATGGTGTCTTCTCTTGCTGATCCCTGACTTCAGTTGTAGCACCATGATTGGTGTCTTCTCTTTGCTGATCCCTGACTTCAGTTGTAGCACCATGATTGGTGTCTTCTCTTGCTGATCCCTGACTTCAGTTGTAGCACCATGATTGGTGTCTTCTCTTCTTGCTGATCCCTGACTTCAGTTGTAGCACCATGATTGGTGTCTTCTCTTCTTGCTGATCCCTGACTTCAGTTGTAGCACCATGATTGGTGTCTTCTCTTGCTGATCCCTGACTTCAGTTGTAGCACCATGATTGGTGCCTAATTCTCTTGCTGATCCCTGACTTCAGTTGTAGCACCATGATTGTGGTGTCTTCTCTTGCTGATCCACTGACTTCAGTTGTAAGCACCATGATTGGTGTCTTCTCTTGCTGATCCCTGACTTCAGTTGTAGCACCATGATTGGTGTCTCTCTTGCCTGATCCCTGACTTCAGTTGTAGCACCATGATTGGTGTCTTCTCTTGCTGATCCCTGACTTCAGTTGTAGCACCATGATTGGTGTCTTCTCTTGCTGATCCCTGACTTCAGTTGTAGCATCATGATTGGTGTCTTCTCTTCTTGCTGATCCCTGACTTCAGTTGTAGCACCATGATTGGTGTCTTCTCTTGCTGATCCCTGACTTCAGTTGTAGCACCATGATTGGTGTCTTCTCTTCTTGCTGATCCCTGACTTCAGTTGTAGCATCCATGATTGGTGTCTTCTCTTCTTGCTGGTCCCTGACTTCAGTTGCAGCACCATGATTGGTGTCTTCTCTTCCTGCTGATCCCTGACTTCAGTTGTAGCACCATGATTGGTGTCTTCTCTTGCTGATCCCTGACTTCAGTTGTAGCACCATGATTGGTGTCTTCTCTTCTTGCTGATCCCTGACTTCAGTTGTAGCACCATGATTGGTGTCTTCTCTTGCTGATCCCTGACTTCAGTTGTAGCACCCTGATTGGTATCTTCTCTTGCTGACACCCTTGCTCAGAGTTCATTGTCCAGAGATGACCTAATGTCCATTGTTTCAGTTTTCCTGCAGAATGGATACCAGAGATTTGTCTGGGTGTTTTTATTCTGGGAATGATGATATTCAAGGAAAGGAATTATGATATACAAGGAAGGGAGTGGAGATCTACAAGGAAGGGAATTGCCATGTACCAAAGTAAGGGTTACACAGTACAAGTGACAGTCGACACAAATAGGCTGTAGAAGAGTAATGTTCTACATGAGGAACAATCACCACAAAAGCGTGGCTGTCAGCGACTTGTGCGCTGCAGCTTTCAAGACTCGCTACTTTCGCACTGCACGAAATAACAATTCATGACATTTGCGAAAGGAATGCAATTTATTCAGAGCCGACATTTGAATGCCTCTACTAGCGTTAGGTTCATCATCATTACACAATATGAATACATCAACGTGATGATAGATGATGCTAGCATTACACAATCTAAATGAACAGCCCTATGTTTGCCTATGGCCTAGAAAGCTATCGAATTGGTCAAGGATACGTCTGCTCTCTCTACCGTCTCCAGTCAGTCTGTCCACCCGCAACACATTGCGTGGACAAGCACGGACACTTTACTCTCCGTGCAGTAGCCGTTATTGCGTGCCTGGTCTTGCCAGCACGCCGGCTGGTGAGTTCGAGTAACCTGGCATGTCACGGTTACTCGTAAGGACCAGCAACCCAATTGCTTGGGGAAAGCCCTCGCTCATCTGTACTCGTCGACCTCTGGTCTGACGCAAATGTGTCTCCTTGTGCGGTTATTAATAGTACTCGGTGTCTTCCCTGTCTGGTGTCTCTCTACTAGACTAGTGTTAACTCATTACTCCTGTAAGGCCTTATTGGGGATTCTGACAGTGGCATAATAGAATAGTCGTAATAAAATGACGATAGTTCAACTTTAGAACAACAGTCCTAACCAAGAGAAACTACTCGAGCGAGTATGACCCCAAAACATCACGTGATAGGACGGAAGTGCAGAATTTAGAATATGCACAAGTGTAACACTGGGATGCCCTATGGGTATATTACTCATAGAATAACTTCTTGTCTTTTACAATAAGCACAATGACAACAGCATGAGTTTCACCCTGGTAACATACACTGGGCTGCAGTTTTAAATATCTAGCCAGATTTCTGTAGTATGCTGAGACCAAACATGAGATGTAACACACTGTGTTGCTTGATACACAGCCAGTAGCTGGTCACATATGGTTGGTTTCTTGACACAGAAAGAATAAATATAGTCAGTCAGTCATTTGCTCTTCAATAAATGTTTTATTCATATTTTATACATTATAAACTGTGTACCCTCAAATGTGAATATAATTGCCCCGAGGAAATAATTCAGTTTGGATTGCCAACATGTTAGTTTACCTGGCCCAAGTTGTCTTTGTACAATTTGGTCTGTGTTTATGTGGTATTGCACTTGGGAATAACAATTACCTGTGCTGATATGTGACTGTTTGATGGCCAGGTGCTGCGCTACTCTCAATCCGACTGGAACAAGCTGAAGCAGGAACTGGAGCTGAACTTTCAGGCCAGTTTGTTGAATAAGGAGAGAGACTGGAGTCTGATGTTGGCTGAGCGAGACAAGAAGATTGCTTCACTCGAGGAGACCAACCGCAAACTCAAGCACACCAATGAGGACATGAGGTGTGTGTGTGTGTGTGTCTCTCTGTCTCTCTGTCTCTCTCTCTCTCTCTCTCTCTCTCTCTCTCTCTCTCTCTCTCTCTCTCCACAGTCACAATACAGACATTTTCTCCAGGCACACACATTACAGATATGCAGCGACATAAACCAATGACCACATGCTGCAACCAACAAACCAATGACCACACGTGGCTTTGACTGATGGAATTATGAAGCCAGTTCAGCATCATCTGGAAGAATCAGGATAGATAATGAAAGCAAATGGCTATTCAAACTACATATATCCACACTTGTTGACACATAGGGGAGACAATACACTACATATATCCACACTTGTTGACACATAGGGGAGACAATACACTACATATATCCACACTTGTTGACACATAGGGGAGACAATACACTACATATATCCACACTTGTTGACACAGGGGAGACAATACACTACATATATCCACACTTGTTGACACATAGGGGAGACAATACACTACATATATCCATACTTGTTGACACATAGGGGAGACAATACACTACATATATCCACACTTGTTGACACATAGGGGAGACAATACACTCTTGGGCATGTGTGGAGATGTATTTATGATGACTGAAGCAGACGTGGAGTGACTGTCGTGGGTGTTGGAGGACAGTTTGTGACAATGTCTATGTATTTATGATGACTGAAGCAGGCGTGGAGTGACTGTCGTGGGTGTTGGACACAGTTTGGACAATGTCTATGTATTTATGATGACTGAAGCATGTCGTGGAGTGACTGTCGTGGGTGTTGGACAGTTTGTGACAAGTCTATGTATTTATGATGAGTGAAGCAGGCATGGAGTGACTGTCGTGGGGTGTGGAGGACAGTTTGTGACAAGTCTATGTATTTATGATGACTGAAAGCAGGCGTGGAGTGACTGTCGTGGGTGTTGGACAATAGTTTGTGACAATGTCTATGTATTTATGATGACTAAAGTAGGTGTGGAGTGACTGTCGTGGGTGTTGGAGGACAGTTGTGGGAAAAACAATGGCTATGTATATTATGTATGACTGAAGCAGGCGTGGAGGACTGTCATGGGGATGTTGGAGGACAGGTGTTGTGGACAATGTCTATGTATTTATGATGACGAAGCAGGCGTGTTGGAGTGACTGTCGTGGGTGTGAGAGGACAGATTTGGGACAATTGTTCTATGTATTTATGATGAGTAAAGCATGTTCTTGAGTGACTGTCGTGGGTGTTGGAGGACAGTTTGGACTAATGTCTATGTATTATGATGAGTCAAGCATGTCTGTGAGTGACTGTCATGGGTGCTGGAGGGACAGTTTGTGACAATTGTCTATGTATTATGATGACTGAAGAGTCTGTGAAGGACTGTAGTAGGTGTTTGAGGGACAGTTTGTGACAATGTCTATGTATTTATGAAGAGTTAAAGCATTCTTGGGATGGACTGTCTGGGGGTGTTGGGAGTCAAATGACAGTTGAGGACAATGTTCTATGTATTTTGATGGAGTAACGCATGTCGGAGTGACTGTCGTGGGTGTTGGAGGACAGTTTGTGACACTGTTATGTATTATGATGAGTAAAGCATGTCTGGATGTTGAGACTGTCGTGGTTTTTTTTTTTTTTTTTTTGTGTTTTGGTAGTGAGGACCAGTTTGTGACAATGGGTCATATGTATTTATGATGACTGAAGCAGGCGTGGAGTGACTGTCGTGGGTGTTGGAGGACAGTTTGTGACAAGGTCTATGTATTTATGTATGACTGAAGCAGGCATGGAATGACTGTCGTGGGTGTTGGAGGACAGTTTGTGACAATGTCTATGTATTTATGATGACTGAAGCAGGCATGGAGTGACTGTCGTGGGTGTTGGGACAGTTTGTGACAATGTCTATGTATTTATGATGACTGAAGCGGCGTTGGGTGACTGTCGTGAAGGTGTTGGCGGAAGTTGTGCAATGTCTTATTGTCAGGGTCTTAAACTTGGCATCGTTAACCTAACGACATGTGAGACAGTACAGTACAACGTGATGACTTGAAGAACAACGGACACAACGTTCAATGGATTTATTTACCGGATCATATACAATACGATGATCACTACAAGATATATTTTACACTTTCAATACACTTACATACACAATACAGCTCATAGTCTATCTCCTCAAGATGTCCAGACACTCGACTTTCAGGCACAGAAACCACACAACGCCTTTCTCTCATCATGCGTCCAGTCGAGTCGACGTCCCAGAGCTGTCTGCCTATAGCTCGCAACTTGCCTCCCCACCTCAAGTGGCTTCACGTGGCATGCGTGTGTCTTGCGTCGTCCTTGCCTGACCGCTGGCGTCTCGTCAGCCAGCAACCTCGCAGGCAGGTAACTACTAATCGCCTGGCGGCGTAACAAAGTTACGGCATCCCTGCTGGGGACTAAGTCGCCTGGCGGGCGTAACGATGTCACTGCATCCCTGCACTATTCTAGACTCTGACATGCTCCCCCGGCAACTTCATGAAAGATGTCATCTTTCATGTATAATATATGTACAAACTGGGTTAATATTTTAACCTTGTCAGAGTCAACCCTTCTGTTGTTATATACATTGGTATCAGAATACATAGAAATACACATCTGCCATAGAAACATATAAGACATGGAAGTTGTCTTCAACGACATGTGGTGTTCAACCTTTAACACTTGTCAGGTTTCATCCTCTAAATGGCTGATTACCTCAATTGCATTATTGACCCAGTCAGATCGGTAGTACCAGCTTTCAAGCATCTACCTCGCAGCCTCCAAAAAAAACGTAATAATATGGTTCTTGAAACAAACACCATCTGGCTAGACCGAAATACGGCTTTTACATAAGTCGCATTAAACGCTCAAACCCTGACCTCATTTGGCCAGGAGCTCTTGTGTTGGTCTGCAATGTCGGTAACACTCTACCATGCCCAGTAGATGGCTTCCTGGTGTGTTAACAATCTGGCAACAACATGGCTATTTATGTACAACACATTACAGTATACATTTCAAATTATGGCCCTTTGTGTAATGATGTAATAACTATTAAATGAAAGGGGAATAACTTCAAAATTTATTAAATATAATATTTTACAATAAATATTCTATTTCTTAGCGTCATCACTTGATATTTCTTCATACTAACGAGATAAAGTCGGTAGTATGAATACATTAATCAAGATATGATTCTAAGATTACACTACATAAATATATAAACACACAATTTGTGTATTTAAATTTGTTGATTCCTAAAGATTTTAGAATCGTCATAGCTTTTTAAACTTTTATTTGTCGTCTGCTAATTTTGCTCTAAATTTCTAACTAATCCGGAAGTACACACGAACGCTAAACAGCTGATGTTTAAACTTGTAGAACACACTTGTTCCGGTCTGATGTAGTCACGGAATGTACAATGTTCTAATAGTTCATGTGTTGGATGTTTCACTGTAAAACCTTCTGGATTTCGATTGACTGCAGTGGTGTAGCTGTCAATGTTTAGGTCACACTTTCACACACGGATTTAAAATATCACTGGAAAGTTCCAAACGCGGAGATACCACTGTCAAATTGGATAGTTCGCTTACGGTAAGTTTTGAGCGAATGTGGCACTGTTCTTGTTTTGTACTATATACAATTAATAAAGTTTGCATTCTACCACACACTACACAATTATACACGACAATCACTACATTACTTAGTAACATAAGAACACTATATATATTGGGAGTAACCCCTATC
Source organism: Cepaea nemoralis (assembly GCA_014155875.1). NCBI lineage: Eukaryota > Metazoa > Mollusca > Gastropoda > Stylommatophora > Helicidae > Cepaea > Cepaea nemoralis. The sequence goes on from JACEFZ010003889.1 coordinate 71,278, forward strand.
ACATCACATAGTAGACTTTACACAGCTTTTTGTGAATGGAAAAAAAATATTCACTGATGGATGGCTGTGTTGGTCCTGAGCGTATTTTACGCTGCACTCAGACATTGGTGCTTACTGGTCGGTCGGACAACGGGACAAAAGATCGGCAATCGTGTTGGTTCTGCCTGGGATATGTCGAACCTCGAAGCTGTAATCTTGGAGCTTAAGAGACCAGCGCTACCATCTGGTTTGAAGGTACCACATGAATTTATAAATCGCAACGGGCTGGCTGTCAGACTCTACAATGAAATGGCTTCCTAGAAGGAATCTGGACAATTTAGTTATACCCACCACTAAAGCTAGGGCTTCCAACTGAGGTATTGACCAAGCCCGTTCTTTGGGTTTCAGTTTCCTGGATACGAAGTACACAGGGTGAAGTATGTTATTGTGCTCTTGCAACAAAGACTGCTCCAATCGCCACGGAGCTCGCGTCTGTACGTCAATCTGAAAGGTAAATGAAGATTAGGCAATTTCAGGATAAGATTATTTAAGCTATTATCAGAAAAACAAGCTAATACTTTTTGGAATGCAAATTTTAGGCATTCATTGCTTACAATTTTTTCGGGTTTTATCTTTTGTTAGTAAGTTAGTAAATACTTCGGTCAATTCGGAAAATCAGGAATAAACTGCCTGTAATAATTTATAAGTCCCAACAAACTTCTGACTTGCTTTTTCGTAGTCGGAAGTGAGAGTTTTAGTATCCTTGGACACAATGTTATCGTCTGTCGTGACAAAGCCATTGGATATTTTGTACCCCAAGAAGGATATTTCCTGGTAGGCTATGTCTACTTTTGGCAGGCTTTACCGTCAGTCCGTGCTGTCTAATGCATTCAAAAGTCTGTTCTAATGTCTTTATGTGGTCTGTCATCGTCTCTGTGTGAACCACAGATGTCGTCTATATAGCAAATTATGTTAGGTATATCTACTAGTAAAAGGTCGCTGTCATACGTACGAATGTAGCTGGGGCATTGACAAGCCCAAATGGAAGTTTGCACCATTCGTACAGTCCCCAAGGTGTGGCAAATGCTGTCAGATGTCTGCACTGTTCGTCTACCGCTATTTGCTAATATCCTTTAGTCATGTCTACCTTCGTAAAGAACCTAGCGTCTGTCAGTTCTGTCAGTAGATCGTCAGAGTTTGCCATCGGCTCCAGATCTAGAAGAGTTATCTTATTGAGCTTTCTATAGTCGACACAGAGTCTTATTGTGTTGTCCTTTTTGCGTACTATGACCATTGGAGATGAGAAGTCTGATTGGGATCGTCTTATGATGTTGTTTTTCTCTAAGTTAATGATCTCCTGATGTAAGTGTTCTTGTAATGTAATGGAATGGTGTATGGTCTGCATTTTATGGGTGTGTTTGACGTGAGTGTGATGTGATGCTGTACTAATTCTGTTTGTCCTGGGTTGTTGTATGATTGAGAGGGCCCACTATGTCGACAGATAATTTCTCAAAAGGTCGACTGGCTAAGTCAGTAACTTGTAACTTTGCCTGTGGGTGTTTACCTTTTTTTACCAGTTTCTGGCAGATGTCACAACTTCTGCAATATAGTTTAATGTCATTGCAAAATTTGGGCCAATGAAACTGTGTTAATAATCTTGATCTGGTCTTAGCGTATGCCATATGCCCTGCAAGAGGTATATCATGGGCAAGATGTAAGGCTTGCTTACGATAATTAGTTGGCAAAACAGTTTGCTCTGTTGTGTTGTCACCTCTGGTATAATACCTAGTGAGGATATCATTTTTCACAGCAAAATGCCATTTTGCATTCTTGGTTACCTTTGGCTTTTGGCCGATCAGATTAAAATATTTTGACAATGAAGGATCAGCCTTTTGAGCTGTTACAAACGTTTCCTTCATGGTGTTAGTAGGTCGTGATACTGGGCTAAGCATTTGTATAGCCTCAGTTTGATTACTTTCATCTTGCACTCTAGCAGTAGATCTGGTTACTGCGTTCACACATTCAATGATATCAGATGGTGATGAAACAATGTTATCAATGACGTCATGAGATTTTAGTGCTACATTAGCTACCATACATTCATTAGGTGGTGTAACATTATCAATGATGACATTTGATGTTGATGTTATGCTATCATCAATACACAGAGATGTTATGTCATGAGGTTTATCATTCACCTCTGGTAAATTTCCAATTATAATATCACACACCGGGTTTGTTAATGCAGCGCACTTTACTTTCCCAGTGAGGAAAGGTGTTTCAATATATGCCCATGCTAGTGGGTACTTTTCAATATTGCCTGAGAATGTTCTGCATGTTACGTGCCTGCCCTGTATAGTCTGTAGGCATTATGAACGTTCTCTTCAGACCAATCAGTGAGCTTCCCGTGTCTCGAAGGACTGTAGCAGACTTGCCATTCACGTATCCGTGATGGACGTTTATCCGCCTTTGGAATCTACTACCAAATTAGCTTCTTCATTGGCAATAGGAATGGAGTGGCCGCATGTTAAAATGCCATCTTCATAAAAGGTGTTACAAACAGTACATTTATTTGCGTTTAAACATGTCAAAAGCCTGTGCTGAGTTCACAAGATGTTTCTCTGGTTGTTCTTCATCTGACGATGAACTGTCAAACAAGGTGGCATTTGCTTTGTTGGTCATTTGCCTACCTTTACAATCATGGCGATAATGTCCGTACGCCTTTACAGAGGAAACATTTACGCAAATTTCTGAAGGATCTACGCTCCTTATCTTGTCTGTTTACCATGTTTTGTAGATAAGTATGATATGCGGGGTTCTTGTCGCACATCTCACCTTGATGGTGTGAAATTTTACAATATCTACAGTGATTATACTTCTCAGATGTAGGCTTATGAGATTTCTGCCTACTATAGGGTTTGTCATAGTAGCCGATGCCTACAAAAATTTATGTCAGTAGCTTCACTTGGCAAAGTCAATGTTTGTTGGCTGTGTAATAAGCTGAACCACGTCTCTCAATCCTCATCTATACTAGTGCATCATTCTCCTGCAAAAATTTTGAAAATGCTGATGGAATGGATGAAATGACTTTATCTCTGATGAATCAGATCTTCTAATCTTTGATAGTTTTTGTCAATTTTAGCTGCTGAAGTCCATTTGGTAAATATATCTCGGACTAAGCAGAGGTAATCAGAGAACGTTTGAGTCGGTTTTGGGCTCAACTTGCTGAATTGTTCTCTGTAACCTGCTCATCTAACATAAAATGTGCCCATAATCTTTGCTTTCAGATAATGGTAATCTTTTCTGAGGTCTTTGGGGATGGTCTCAATGACTTTATCCCTTTACAGGGCAGACGCTTGTCCATTTTGTAGCCCTGAACGGGCAAGATTTTTTCAGGTTTGGAAAAAGTTCGGGTCGCGTTAGTAAAAACATCACAAATAAGGTGTTAGTCAACCGATTTTAGTTAAATAAACAACACAATGAAGGGAAAAGCATGCAGAATATGTTACTCACGTGATTGTTGCCGGTAATCCATACATGAACACAAATATTTACGAAATACGGCATGTTGTTTGTGATTTTCCGTCACCTATACGGCAATATACAAACACATTTTCAGAATCATAATCACTTTCTTTAAAGTCCGACTCACGACTGCTAATGCAAAGTAACGCTTTGCACTGATATCTAGCTCCGATTAATAGTCAACTTCGTGCCCTTTAATGTCATTTAAATGAACCTAGCGAAATCTCGGCTATCACTTGAAGAATCGCCGAAATCCATTTTGAAAAACAGCGTAAAATCCCGGAAAACTATCAAAAATTGTCCTTAAAAGTCCGTTTAAATTGATACTATCGCGTTTACAAATGGCGGCCACGTTGTCAAGCTGTAGGCGAAAGCGAAAGTAGCCGTCGGAAGTGTCGGAAAGCCGAGAGATCGCGATTTTACAATGCATAATAGTATCGGCTGCTACGATCGTTTTCTCGCATCGGCCGGAATCAGATGATATGCCTTGTAAAGGGTTAAGAGGCTCCCCTGATAAACTCCTCATATAAACAATATTCCATCAGACAGTGGAACCTGGTAATGTTCCATTAAAGTTTCAAAATTTTGGGTAAAGGCTGCGATGCAGTCACCCGAGGTATAATTACGTACGATACTTGATATTTCTTTGTACTGGTTTTCTTTCTCCAGTCTCTCAGATTTCTTAGACTCTTTGTTAATGGCAGTCTCAGTATCAAGTTGTTTCATCTTTAACTGTACCTCCCATTTCTCCTCTCTTACTCTGAGCTGCTATTTCTGCCTTCTTTAATTCTGTTTCTTTTTCCATCTCTGCTTTCTTAAGTTCACTATCTAATTCAGCTGCTCTTTCTTCGCGTTCATTAGCTTTCTCCTGTACTAGTAGGTATTCCGAGTATTTCTTCTCACTCCACTTTGTTAACTCATCCCCTGTCAACTGTAATTTTAACCCCATATCGATGAAATCATTTAATGAAGACATGATGGAAAATGCAAATGAAATACCAGCCACACAATTTGTTATAAGTGGTTAGTAAAGTAAACAATTTACAATTGTGTTCTATTGACAATACGTGCCTAAATTTGCATCCTAAAGTATATGAAAAGAAAAATATACTCAAGTGCCCTGGATGCGGTGAAGAACGGTTGGAAATCGGGCTAGGAACTGTAGGGTCGCTACTTCGAACACAAATGACCTCTACGGGCAAGGGTTTCAGATGTACGGAAAAACCTGCTTTGATTTTGGAGGAAATAAATTAGCATCTATTTGATGTGGTGTGCCTGCTTGTCACTAAGTATTGATTAGGTTTGTATGGCGTTGAGTGTAATTTGTAGGTCGTAATTTTGTCCATCAACAAATTTTTTTCAAAACACAAGTCACTTTCTTTCCCAAAACTTTCTGCTTTCCACAACTCAATTCACCAAGACAATCTACATATATCTTACCACTCTACAACATTGATGACACATCACTGACATCAAGATGACATTGAGTAAGGACATAGACATCAAGTTTACAAGATGGCGACAAGGTCACAATGGCGACAAGATCACAATGTCGACAAGGTCAAAACGGTGACAAGTTCAACAATCACAAATGTTTTACACGTTTACAAGATCAAACAATATGTATGCACTGTACGTTTACAAATAGTCTCCATGTTTAAACAATGTAGTAATATATCAAAATGAGCCTTCCACGATCACATTTACATGTACTATAAAGTTTGACAAAAATTCAAGTTCGCACACTCTAGTTTTAAATGTTAATTACATAAACACGTTCATTTCAAAGCCGGACGAATGCCACCATGTCCACACATGTCAGGGTCTTAAACTTGGCTCGTTAACCTAACACATGTGAGACAGTACAAGTACAACGTGATTTGACTTGAGACTCAACGACACAACGTTCAATGGATTTATTTACAGATCATATACAATACGATGATCACTACAAGATATACTTTACACTTCAATACACTTACATACACAATACAGCTCATAGTCTATCTCTCAAGATGTCCAGACACTCGACTTTCAGGCACAGAAACCACACAACGCCTTTCTCTCATCATGCATCCAGTCGAGTCGACGTCCCAGAGCTGTCTGCCTATAGCTCGCAACTTGCCTCCCCACCTCAAGTGGCTTCACGAGGCATGCGTGCGTCTTGCGTCGTCCTTGCCTGACCGCTGGCCGTCTCGTCAGCCAGCAACCTCGCAGGCAGGTAACTACTACTCGCCTGGCAGCGTAACGAAGTTACGGCATCCCTGCTGGGGACTAAGTCGCCTGGCGGGCGTAACGATGTCACTGCATCCCTGCACTATTCTAGACTCTGACATCTATGTATTTATGATGAGTAAAGCATGTCTGGAGTGACTGTCTTGGGTGTTGGACGATAGTTTGTGACAATGTCTATGTATTTATGATGACTGAAGCAGGCGTGGAGTGACTGTCGTGGGTGTTGGAGGACAGTTTGTGACAATGTCTATGTATTTATGATGAGTAAAGCATGTCTGGAGTGACTGTCGTGGGTGTTGGAGGACAGTTTGTGACAATGTCTATGTATTTATGATGAGTAAAGCATGTCTGGAGTGACTGTCGTGGGTGTTGGAGGACAGTTTGTGACAATGTCTATGTATTTATGATGACTGAAGCAGGCGTGGAGTGACTGTCGTGGGTGTTGGAGGACAGTTTGTGACAATGTCTATGTATTTATGATGACTGAAGCAGGCATGGAGTGACTGTCGTGGGTGTTGGAGGACAGTTTGTGACAATGTCTATGTATTTATGATGACTGAAGCAGGCGTGGAGTGACTGTCGTGGGTGTTGGAGGACAGTTTGTGACAATGTCTATGTATTTATGATGAGTAAAGCATGTCTGGAGTGACTGTCTTGGGTGTTGGACGATAGTTTGTGACAATGTCTATGTATTTATGATGACTGAAGCAGGCGTGGAGTGACTGTCGTGGGTGTTGGAGGACAGTTTGTGACAATGTCTATGTATTTATGATGAGTAAAGCATGTCTGGAGTGACTGTCGGGGTGTTGGAGGGACAGTTTGTGACAATGTCTATGTATTTATGATGAGTAAAGCATGTCTGGAGTAACTGTCGTGGGTGTTGGAGGATAGTTTGTGACAATGTCTATGTATTTATGATGACTGAAGCAGGCATGGAGTGACTGTCGTGGGTGTTGGAGGACAGTTTTGTGACAATTGTCTATGTATTTATGATGACTGAAGCAGGCGTGGAGTGACTGTCGTGGGTGTTGGAGGACCAGTTTATGACAATGTCTATGTATTTATGATGAGTAAAGCATGTCTGGAGTGACTGTCTTGGGTGTTGGACGATAGTTTGTGACAATGTCTATGTATTTATGATGAGTAAAGCATGTCTGGGGTGACTGTCGTGGGTGTTGGAGGACAGTTTGTGACAATGTCTATGTATTTATGATGACTGAAGCAGGCGTGGAGTGACTGTCGTGGGTGTTGGAGGACAGTTTGTGACAATGTCTATGTATTTATGATGAGTAAAGCATGTCTGGAGTGACTGTCGTGGGTGTTGGACGATAGTTTGTGACAATGTCTATGTATTTATGATGAGTAAAGCATGTCTGGAGTGACTGTCGTGGGTGTTGGAGGACAGTTTGTGACAATGTCTATGTATTTATGATGAGTAAAGCATGTCTGGAGTGACTGTCATGGGTGTTGGAGGACAGTTGTGACAATGTCTATGTATTTATGATGACTGAAGCAGGCGTGGAGTGACTGTCGTGGGTGTTGGAGGACAGTTTGTGACAATGTCTATGTATTTATGATGAGTAAAGCATGTCTGGAGTGACTGTCGTGGGTGTTGGAGGACAGTTTGTGACAATGTCTATGTATTTATTATGACTGAAGCAGGCGTGGAGTGACTGTCTTGGGTGTTGGAGGACAGTTTGTGACAATGTCTATGTATTTATGATGAGTAAAGCAGGCATGGAGTGACTGTCTTGGGTGTTGGACGATAGTTTGTGACAATGTCTATGTATTTATGATGAGTAAAGCATGTCTGGAGTGACTGTCTTGGGTGTTGGAGGACAGTTTGTGACAATGTCTATGTATTTATGATGAGTAAAGCATGTCTGGAGTGACTGTCTTGGTGTTGGACGATAGTTTGTGACAATGTCTATGTATTTATGATGACTGAAGCAAGCGTGGAGTGACTGTCGTGGGTGTTGGAGGACAGTTTGTGACAATGTCTATGTATTTATGATGACTGAAGCAGGCGTGGAGTGACTGTCGTGGGTGTTGGAGGACAGTTTGTGACAATGTCTATGTATTTTATGATGAGTAAAGCATGTCTGGAGTGACTGTCTTGGGTGTTGGACGATAGTTTGTGACAATGTCTATGTATTTATGATGAGTAAAGCATGTCTGGAGTGACTGTCGTGGGTGTTGAGGACAGTTTTGTGACAATGTCTATGTATTTATGATGAGTAAAAGCATGTCTGGAGTGACTGTCGGGGTGTTGGAGGACAGTTTGTGACAATGTCTATGTATTTATGATGACTGAAGCAGGCGTGGAGTGACTGTCGTGGGTGTTGGAGGACAGTTTGTGACAATGTCTATGTATTTATGATGAGTAAAGCATGTCTGGAGTGACTGTCGTGGGTGTTGGAGGACAGTTTGTGACAATGTCTATGTATTTATGATGAGTAAAGCATGTCTGGAGTGACTGTCGTGGGTGTTGGAGGACAGTTTGTGACAATGTCTATGTATTTATGATGACTGAAGCAGGCGTGGAGTGACTGTCGTGGGTGTTGGAGGACAGTTTGTGACAATGTCTATGTATTTATGATGACTGAAGCAGGCGTGGAGTGACTGTCGTGGGTGTTGGAGGACAGTTTGTGACAATGTCTATGTATTTATGATGACTGAAGCAGGCGTGGAGTGACTGTCGTGGGTGTTGGAGGACAGTTTGTGACAATGTCTATGTATTTATGATGACTGAAGCAGGCGTGGAGTGACTGTCGTGGGTGTTGGAGGACAGTTTGTGACAATGTCTATGTATTTATGATGAGTAAAGCATGTCTGGAGTGACTGTCTTGGGTGTTGGACGATAGTTTGTGACAATGTCTATGTATTTATGATGACTGAAGCAGGCGTGGAGTGACTGTCGTGGGTGTTGGAGGACAGTTTGTGACAATGTCTATGTATTTATGATGAGTAAAGCATGTCTGGAGTGACTGTCATGGGTGTTGGAGGACAGTTTGTGACAATGTCTATGTATTTATGATGAGTAAAGCATGTCTGGAGTAACTGTCGTGGGTGTTGGAGGATAGTTTGTGACAATGTCTATGTATTTATGATGACTGAAGCAGGCATGGAGTGACTGTCGTGGGTGTTGGAGGACAGTTTGTGACAATGTCTATGTATTTATGATGACTGAAGCAGGCGTGGAGTGACTGTCGTGGGTGTTGGAGGACAGTTTGTGACAATGTCTATGTATTTATGATGAGTAAAGCATGTCTGGAGTGACTGTCTTGGGTGTTGGACGATAGTTTGTGACAATGTCTATGTATTTATGATGAGTAAAGCATGTCTGGAGTGACTGTCGTGGGTGTTGGAGGACAGTTTGTGACAATGTCTATGTATTTATGATGACTGAAGCAGGCGTGGAGTGACTGTCGTGGGTGTTGGAGGACAGTTTGTGACAATGTCTATGTATTTATGATGAGTAAAGCATGTCTGGAGTGACTGTCGTGGGTGTTGGACGATAGTTTGTGACAATGTCTATGTATTATGATGAGTAAAGCATGTCTGGAGTGACTGTCGTGGGTGTTGGAGGACAGTTTGTGACAATGTCTATGTATTTATGATGAGTAAAGCATTTCTGGAGTGACTGTCATGGGTGTTGGAGGACAGTTTGTGACAATGTCTATGTATTTATGATGACTGAAGCAGGCGTGGAGTGACTGTCGTGGGTGTTGGAGGACAGTTTGTGACAATGTCTATGTATTTATGATGAGTAAAGCATGTCTGGAGTGACTGTCGTGGGTGTTGGAGGACAGTTTGTGACAATGTCTATGTATTTACGATGACTGAAGCAGGCGTGGAGTGACTGTCTTGGGTGTTGGAGGACAGTTTGTGACAATGTCTATGTATTTATGATGAGTAAAGCAGGCATGGAGTGACTGTCTTGGGTGTTGGACGATAGTTTGTGACAATGTCTATGTATTTATGATGAGTTAAAGCATGTCTGGAGTGACTGTCTTGGGTGTTGGAGGACAGTTTGTGACAATGTCTATGTATTTATGATGAGTAAAGCATGTCTGGAGTGACTGTCTTGGGTGTTGGACGATAGTTTGTGACAATGTCTATGTATTTATGATGACTGAAGCAAGCGTGGAGTGACTGTCGTGGGTGTTGGAGGACAGTTTGTGACAATGTCTATGTATTTATGATGACTGAAGCAGGCGAGGAGTGACTGTCGTGGGTGTTGGAGGACAGTTTGTGACAATGTCTATGTATTTATGATGAGTAAAGCATGTCTGGAGTGACTGTCTTGGGTGTTGGACGATAGTTTGTGACAATGTCTATGTATTTATGATGAGTAAAGCATGTCTGGAGTGACTGTCGTGGGTGTTGGAGGACAGTTTGTGACAATGTCTATGTATTTATGATGAGTAAAGCATGTCTGGAGTGACTGTCGTGGGTGTTGGAGGACAGTTTGTGACAATGTCTATGTATTTATGATGAGTAAAGCATGTCTGGAGTGACTGTCGTGGGTGTTGGAGGACAGTTTGTGACAATGTCTATGTATTTATGATGAGTAAAGCATGTCTGGAGTGACTGTCATGGGTGTTGGAGGACAGTTTGTGACAATGTCTATGTATTTATGATTACTGAAGCAGGCGTGGAGTGACTGTCGTGGGTGTTGGAGGACAGTTTGTGACAATGTCTATGTATTTATGATGAGTAAAGCATGTCTGGAGTGACTGTCGTGGGTGTTGGAGGACAGTTTGTGACAATGTCTATGTATTTATGATGACTGAAGCAGGCGTGGAGTGACTGTCTTGGGTGTTGGAGGACAGTTTGTGACAATGTCTATGTATTTATGATGAGTAAAGCAGGCATGGAGTGACTGTCTTGGGTGTTGGACGATAGTTTGTGACAATGTCTATGTATTTATGATGAGTAAAGCATGTCTGGAGTGACTGTCTTGGGTGTTGGAGGACAGTTTGTGACAATGTCTATGTATTTATGATGAGTAAGCATGTCTGGAGTGACTGTCTTGGGTGTTGGACGATAGTTTGTGACAATGTCTATGTATTTATGATGACTGAAGCAAGCGTGGAGTGACTGTCGTGGGTGTTGGAGGACAGTTTGTGACAATGTCTATGTATTTATGATGACTGAAGCAGGCGTGGAGTGACTGTCGTGGGTGTTGGAGGACAGTTTGTGACAATGTCTATGTATTATGATGAGTAAAGCATGTCTGGAGTGACTGTCTTGGGTGTTGGACGATAGTTTGTGACAATGTCTATGTATTTATGATGAGTAAAGCATGTCTGGAGTGACTGTCGTGGGTGTTGGAGGACAGTTTGTGACAATGTCTATGTATTTATGATGAGGTAAAGCATGTCTGGAGTGACTGTCGTGGGTGTTGGAGGACAGTTTGTGACAATGTCTATGTATTTATGATGACTGAAGCAGGCGTGGAGTGACTGTCGTGGGTGTTGGAGGACAGTTTGTGACAATGTCTATGTATTTATGATGACTGAAGCAGGCGTGGAGTGACTGTCTTGGGTGTTGGAGGACAGTTTGTGACAATGTCTATGTATTTATGATGAGTAAAGCATGTCTGGAGTGACTGTCGTGGGTGTTGGAGGACAGTTTGTGACAATGTCTATGTATTTATGATGACTGAAGCAGGCGTGGAGTGACTGTCTTGGGTGTTGGAGGACAGTTTGTGACAATGTCTATGTATTTATGATGAGTAAAGCAGGCATGGAGTGACTGTCTTGGGTGTTGGACGATAGTCTGTGACAATGTCTATGTATTTATGATGAGTAAAGCATGTCTGGAGTGACTGTCGTGGGTGTTGGAGGACAGTTTGTGACAATGTCTATGTATTTATGATGAGTAAAGCATGTCTGGAGTGACTGTCTTGGGTGTTGGACGATAGTTTGTGACAATGTCTATGTATTTATGATGAGTAAAGCATGTCTGGAGTGAATGTCGTGGGTGTTGGAGGACAGTTTGTGACAATGTCTATGTATTTATGATGAGTAAAGCATGTCTGGAGTGACTGTCATGGGTGTTGGAGGACAGTTTGTGACAATGTCTATGTATTTATGATGACTGAAGCAGGCGTGGAGTGACTGTCGTGGGTGTTGGAGGACAGTTTGTGACAATGTCTATGTATTTATGATGACTGAAGCAGGCGTGGAGTGACTGTCGTGGGTGTTGGAGGACAGTTTGTGACAATGTCTATGTATTTATGATGAGTAAAGCATGTCTGGAGTGACTGTCGTGGGTGTTGGAGGACAGTTTGTGACAATGTCTATGTATTTATGATGACTGAAGCAGGCGTGGAGTGACTGTCTTGGGTGTTGGAGGACAGTTTGTGACAATGTCTATGTATTTATGATGAGTAAAGCAGGCATGGAGTGACTGTCTTGGGTGTTGGACGATAGTTTGTGACAATGTCTATGTATTTATGATGAGTAAAGCATGTCTGGAGTGACTGTCTTGGGTGTTGGAGGACAGTTTGTGACAATGTCTATGTATTTATGATGAGTAAAGCATGTCTGGAGTGACTGTCTTGGGTGTTGGACGATAGATTGTGACAATGTCTATGTATTTATGATGACTGAAGCAAGCGTGGAGTGACTGTCGTGGGTGTTGGAGGACAGTTTGTGACAATGTCTATGTATTTATGATGACTGAAGCAGGCGTGGAGTGACTGTCGTGGGTGTTGGAGGACAGTTTGTGACAATGTCTATGTATTTATGATGAGTAAAGCATATCTGGAGTGACTGTCTTGGGTGTTGGACGATAGTTTGTGACAATGTCTATGTATTTATGATGAGTAAAGCATGTCTGGAGTGACTGTCGTGGGTGTTGGAGGACAGTTTGTGACAATGTCTATGTATTTATGATGAGTAAAGCATGTCTGGAGTGACTGTCGTGGGTGTTGGAGGACAGTTGTGACAATGTCTATGTATTTATGATGACTGAAGCAGGCGTGGAGTGACTGTCGTGGGTGTTGGAGGACAGTTTGTGACAATGTCTATGTATTTATGATGACTGAAGCAGGCGTGGAGTGACTGTCGTGGGTGTTGGAGGACAGTTTGTGACAATGTCTATGTATTTATGATGACTGAAGCAGGCATGGAGTGACTGTCGTGGGTGTTGGAGGACAGTTTGTGACAATGTCTATGTATTTATGATGACTGAAGCAGGCGTGGAGTGACTGTCGTGGGTGTTGGAGGACAGTTTGTGACAATGTCTATGTATTTATGATGACTGAAGCAGGCGTGGAGTGACTGTCGTGGGTGTTGGAGGACAGTTTGTGACAATGTCTATGTATTTATGATGACTGAAGCAGGCATGGAGTGACTGTCGTTGGTGTTGGAGGACAGTTTGTGACAATGTCTATGTATTTATGATGACTGAAGCAGGCGTGGAGTGACTGTCGTGGGTGTTGGAGGACAGTTTGTGACAATGTCTATGTATTTATGATGACTGAAGCAGGCGTGGAGTGACTGTCGTGGGTGTTGGAGGACAGTTTGTGACAATGTCTATGTATTTATGATGACTGAAGCAGGCGTGGAGTGACTGTCGTGGGTGTTGGAGGACAGTTTGTGACAATGTCTATGTATTTATAATGACTGAAGCAGGCGTGGAGTGACTGTCGTGGGTGTTGGAGGACAGTTTGTGACAATGTCTATGTATTTATGATGAGTAAAGCATGTCTGGAGTGACTGTCTTGGGTGTTGGAGGATAGTTTGTGACAATGTGTATGTATTTATGATGACTGAAGCAGGCGTGGAGTGACTGTCGTGGGTGTTGGAGGACAGTTTGTGACAATGTCTATGTATTTATGATGAGTAAAGCATGTCTGGAGTGACTGTCGTGGGTGTTGGAGGACAGTTTGTGACAATGTCTATGTATTTATGATGAGTAAAGCAGGCGTGGAGTGACTGTCGTGGGTGTTGGAGGACAGTTTGTGACAATGTCTATGTATTTATGATGACTGAAGCAGGCGTGGAGTGACTGTCGTGGGTGTTGGAGGACAGTTTGTGACAATGTCTATGTATTTATGATGAGTAAAGCATGTCTGGAGTGACTGTCTTGGGTATTGGACGATAGTTTGTGACAATGTCTATGTATTTATGATGACTGAAGCAGGCATGGAGTGACTGTCATGGGTGTTGGAGGACAGTTTGTGACAATGTCTATGTATTTATGATGACTGAAGCAGACGTGGAGTGACTGTCGTGGGTGTTAGAGGACAGTTTGTGACAATGTCTATGTATTTATGATGACTGAAGCAGGCATGGAGTGACTGTCGTGGGTGTTGGAGGACAGTTTGTGACAATGTCTATGTATTTATGATGACTGAAGCAGGCGTGGAGTGACTGTCGTGGGTGTTGGAGGACAGTTTGTGACAATGTCTATGTATTTATGATGACTGAAGCAGGCGTGGAGTGACTGTCGTGGGTGTTGGAGGACAGTTTGTGACAATGTCTATGTATTTATGATGACTGAAGCAGGCGTGGAGTGACTGTCGTGGGTGTTGGAGGACAGTTTGTGACAATGTCTATGTATTTATAATGACTGAAGCAGGCGTGGAGTGACTGTCGTGGGTGTTGGAGGACAGTTTGTGACAATGTCTATGTATTTATGATGAGTAAAGCATGTCTGGAGTGACTGTCTTGGGTGTTGGAGTGTCATCATCTTACTCTTATCTAAATAACGGTTCGGGTTCATACAGGCAACAATACACTGTTCGCTAGGATATAGAACATTTATTGTATAAAGTGTACAGTTGGCGCAGTGGGTAAACAGACCCGCGCTCTCTTATATTACATATCACAGATAGTTAAACATCAAACATATAGTTGTCATACAACAATCTAGCACACTATCTAGCCTAAGTATATCTATGAATATCTATGAGTCCCTCTCAGGCAGGCCTTGTTGTCTCTCTCCAGTCCGTTTGTCCTCTGCCGGTCTCCGCGTGTCCTAACTCGACACGGGCGGTAACTCTGTCCGAGTTCCTCGTGGACCCCGCATTAGGCGGGCCACATCAGTGTCCACGGAATCATGGACTTGGTGACCAGCTCTTTCGAGAAGGTTCTAGATTACTCGGGTCCTGCGCGACTCAATGGTATCCCTTGGGCTGGAGTTGCAGCCCTCTACTATATATGAAAGTGAGGCGGTGACAGGATCCCCCCTCCCCCCTGACATGATTTGTTGTTGGGTAATTAGATCCGTTCTAATTCTGTCACCGAATCACATAAAGTTGGTGTTTGTAGTTTGGTGGATAGTAACCTGGTAACCTACCTACTAGCACTAAAAACTCATGTATTCTACCATACAACACTTCTCTGATTTGGTGCAGAGATCCCTGTCTCTCGTGTGCTTAAATATGCTTATCAGACCGAAGTTACGTGGCGTTTTAGTAGTTGTATTTACAACTCGCCCTTCTCATAGTACCCGAAATGGTACCCAGACAAATAACCCCTATATAAAAGAGGGTTAACAAGACCGAAGTCTTGGCTAAATAAGTATACCTTCAAATCTTGATCTGTGTGTGTATTTCTATACACTTTTACTCCCGTATGTTATATAATGCTAAATATGTAGTTACCTTGTTCTTTTCTCCCCCTCAGACTACATGTGTCCCTGTTGGCTTGTTAGTGTGTTAACTAATAAGTTGATGTTTCTAATAAAGTGACTGTATTTTAAATTGATAGTGTTGAGTTTTGAGGTTTGTGTAACGTGCGTGCTGAATGTGTGGTGTAATTCCAAGCGTCACGAGTTGGGATAACCTCAATCATTGTGTGCAATACCTGACTAGGCATTCCAAGTAGTGGTGCTTAGATGTATCCTAACTGCTAAACTAAGTATATTACAATAACTACTAAATTAAACTTACTACTAAACTAAGTTCTATACATGTATTGACAAATTAGACAAGTCATGCACTTTTACATGGAAGACGCAGACAAATTACAAAGAATACGTTTTGCGTACAATTTGTCCGCCAAGTGTATCGTTCTCTCATTTAATCCTTTCACGCAGTCATTCACTCATCTGTCATTCAAAATAGTAATTGGCTAAAATATATACTTAAAGTTGAGGTAAGCGTTATTGCCCTTAGAAAAAATGGGCTAGGCGATATTTGCCCTTTAAGAAAATACGTACTTTTTGTACGATGAATGAAAAATAGGTTATAATTTAACTAGAGACAATTGTATAGGACGGTTATTTAGCCTATGAATGGTACCGTCTGTAATATTAAAGTGGAATATGTACAAGTTACAGGTTAACACAATTTATATACATCATTAATGGAAATATAATACATATTTAATAGTAAACTAATTAATTAAATAACTCCAATGATGATGTGCGCGTTGACGTCCCTTCGTTCGTGTGTTATGCCATGAATGTTAAAGTTAGTATGGCTGTCTCTTGAGTGTTGTTGTCGTCGATGTTGTTCTGTTTCGGCTGTTTGCAAAGTTTTGTAGCAACAGCAAGTATGGATTGCTCTCACTGTCCCGTATGAAATATTACAGTGTTCAGAGATAGTTCACTGGTTGATATTATTGGTTGAAATAAACACAGTTACTGTTTCTTGCTGGAATCGTTCTAGAGCTTAGGCATTTGATGGTATAGTTCTTACAATATTCACGTATGTTTATGGGTGTCGTAATTCACCTAATCACTGAGAGTACTCTAGCAGGTGTAGAGTCACACTGTTATATGTAACGGACTAAAAGTATCACAGTTTATAGTGTGGCTACTGGCCAATGTGATAAGAGTCATTCTACTGGCGCATTTGTCTGCCGTGATAAAAGGTCAGCCACTATGTTATCGGTGCCCTTGATATGGCGAATTTCGAAGTCAAAGTCCTGAAGTAGAAGACACCATCTTTGTAACCTGTTGTTTTTGGGCGACCCATGGTTAAGGACTAATAACGGCGAACTGTCTGTGAGGACCACAAAGTGGCTACCCAAAAGGAACTTAGATAATCTCAATATACAGAACAATAGGCTCAAACACTCCAATTCTACTGTGGCATAACGAGTCTCAGCCTTCTTTAGTTTGCGGCTCACGTAGAGAATCGGGTGTCGTACGCCATCCACTTCCTGCATTAAACATCCTCCTATTGCGATAGCGCTCGCATCTGTGGTCAAAATAAAGGGTAAATTTATGTTGGGTAATCGTAAGACTGGTGGATTAGAAAAAATATGTTTCAACCTACACATTGCATCATCTAAGCTGGTACTTTTACAAATTTTTGATGGATGATCTTTAGTTAACATATCAGAAAAGACTGAGGTGAGTTCTGCCCAATGTGGAATGAATTTAGAATAATAGTTAATCAGACCTAGTAAACTTCTAATCTGCTTCTTTGTGGTAGGCACTTCTAGGTTAAGGATCTTGGAAACAATTTTATCATCAGTCAACAATTTTCCTTCAGAAATTCTATGACCAAGGAAGTCTATTTGTGTATAGCCTATTTCAACCTTGGAAGGTTTGATAGTAAGTCCAAAAAGAGAGATTTGGTTGAAGACTTGTTTTAGGGTGAGTAAGTGAGAAGTCATATCAGAAGAATGGACGCATATATCATCAATATAAGCAACTACATCATTAATTCCGTGTAATAACAATCTTGTTAGTCTTACGAATGTGGCCGGTGCGTTTTTCAGGCCAAAAGGAAGGTAAAGCCATTCGTACAAACCGAGAGGTGTTGCGAATGCTGTTATATGTCTACAAGAAGGGTGTAGTGGAACTTGCCAATATCCTTTCGCTAAATCTGTCTTAGAAAATAAGGATGATTGAGCCATATCTAAAATAAGATCTTCACAACTGTTCATAGGCTCTGCATCCGTTGTTGTTCTGGTATTTAATATTCTATAGTCGATGCACAAGCGGATTGTCTGGTCTTTCTTTTTCACCAAGACAATCGGTGAAGAATATTGAGACATAGATTTTTGAATAATGCCATTCTTCTCTAAATCTAAAAATTTCTTTATCTAAATTAGATCTGTAATGGAGAGGAATAGAATATGGTCTACATTTGACCGGTCTCAGATCTGTTAGCACAATTGAATGTGTTATTCTATCAGTGCGTCCAGGTTTGTTGGAAAAGATCGTCTTATAGTCGTCTAGGAGCGCCAAAATGTCCTGTCGCTGTTGTTGTGTCAAAGTGTCAGAGATATGTATGTCATTTATACTTCCGTCATCAGTCATGATTGGCACAGGGATTTCAGTATTGTCCATGTCTGTCTGATTTATCACAGATGCTACAGTTTGTAAATTGTCTTCAATGTCATTGTCGTCGTCGTAGAGATCGATCGTCAATATGTCGTCAAATTTGTCGTCATTGTCAATATCACAGATTGTCGGTAATGTCCATATGTCTTCGTCGTTTTCATCGTCGTAAGCGTGTGTCATTAACGATGCTTCGTTTGTCGAGGTGTCATTTCGTTGGGAAATTGTCGTTTCGTCTCCGTCAACAGTTTGTTGCGTCTGTTTATTTGTCTCATTGTCCTGTCTAGCATAGTATGGTTTCAACATATTTACATGGAATAATTTCAACTTTCCATTTACAGAGAATGTAGTAGGGTTATTCCCCTTGACCAGTTTATGACATATATCACAAGATGTACAAAATGTTTTAATGTCTTGGTCGAACTTGGGCCAATAAAACCCGGTCAGGACAATTGCCCTGGTCATTTCGTATCCCATATGACCTCCAAAAGGGGAATCATGGGCTATTTTTAGCACTTTGTCTCGATGTGCTTGTGGTAAAACAATTTGCTGTGTCGTGGCCTGCTTTGTTGTGTAAAATCTAGTTAAGATGTTATTCTGTAGCTTAAATGTCCACGATGCGTTTTTAGTAACTTTTGGTTTAAGTCCAACTAATTTAAAGTATGGTGCAAGTGTTGTATCTGCTTTCTGTTCATTACCAAAAGTGATGTTAGTTGAGTTTGGCGCTACTATTTCTAATGATTCCTGCAGTTGGTCGGTGTTGGTTTTGTGGGTTGTCTGTCGTGTTATTGCGTTTGTGTGTTGTGTGTTTTGTTGCACATTTACAGGTTCGGTACTTGGTAGTTTGGTAGCATCCTCAATTCGAGGTTTTAATTCGGTCGTATCGTTTCTAGATTCGACCGCCCCTGCATTGTACACCTCGGTAAATTCTTTCTGAATTACCTCAGTGGTTGTCTCCCTTGGTATTTTGGCAGCTTGAGACAAGCAAGAATGGTGTTTCTCTTTTGCGTCGCTATTCGTGTGGTGGATACCGTGTTTTTGCTCCCACCTTTTGATTTCTCTTTCAGAGCATGGATGTATGTTGGGTAAATTACCAAGTATAATATCCGCGACTGGATTTTCAAGGATAGCACACAATACTTGCCCAGATATGAACGGTGTTTGAATTTCGACCAAAGCAAGGGGGTATTTCTCTATCGTACCTGAGAATGTGCGACACGTCACATGTTTGTCTGTGTAGTCCTTAGCGTCTATTAATGTTTTCCTAACCCCACAGAGCGTTGCGCCGGAATCACGAATTAACGTGCACTTTTTGTTGTTAACAAATCCTGTATAAAAAACTAGCTTGCCTGTAGATGACAAAGCAGCGTTAGCTGTTTCATTTGAAATAGGGATCGTGTGTCCACAATGTAGTGTTGTGTCAAGTTGGAACTTCGTACAGGTGTTGCACTTACTGTCTGTTATGGTGTTTATGATGTGTACAGCATTCCCAAGCTCGCTTTCATTGTCGTGTTGATTGTCACATTCATTTAGTGACTCAAGCTCTTCGTCAGATGACGTTTCTACTAATGCAGCATTGGCCTGTTTCAATAACTTTCGGCCTTCACAATTCTTATTATAGTGACCCCAGCTATTGCAGAAATAACATTTAATTGCTCTGTGGTAAGCCATGCGTTTAGCTGTTTGCTTCTCCACCATCTTTTTGAGGTGTTGAGGGTAGGTGGGTGATTTGTCGCACATCCCGTAACTGTCGTGATGTAAATTGCAATATTGGCATTTTACTACTTTACCGACATTGGATCGTGGTTTAAATCTACTCTCTGTTTGTTTGGAGTATTTGGTGTTCACTACTGCAGCTGCTGTATCATTGTGACTTATGTTGAGCTGAAAAATATCCCTATTTGCTGTGAAAAATGCATTCCCCTTTGCCTCTATTTCCTGAATGCTCTTACAGTCCATTTGTTTTAAGAACTTGGCAAAAGGTGTGGGGATGGTGCTAACTATTTTATCTATTATAATAAGCTCCTTAAGTTTATCATGGCTATTGTTGGTTTTAGCCGAGTTAATCCATTTTGTGCATATGTCTTGGACTGTACTGACATAATCTATAAAGGTTTGGTTTGGTTGTGGAGATAATTTGGCAAATTGTTGTTGGTAACCTGCAGTGTCTAAAGAAAAATGTTGGAGAATGCGTTGTTTTAGGTACTCATAGTCTTTTCGCATTTCCTGTGGTATTGTCTCTATTACTTTTAGTGGTTCAAGAGCTAAGTTTCTCATTAGATAAATGCCCAATCTGATTTAATGATTTTATGATGAGACATGAGACACTCAAAATTTTCTAAGTAGGCGGAGATGGAATCTCCTGAACAGAAAGCCTTCACGAGACCTTTATATTTATTATATTTTTGTTCTTCTTCTTTGCTTCTTAACTTATTTATTGATATTTCTGTGTTGGACTCCATTTCCATCTGTTTTAGTTTAATCTGTGTCTCGGCATTTAATTGGGCCTGTTTGGCGGCGGCCTCAAGTTCCATCTGCAATTTCTTTTCATCGGCCTCCATTTGCAATTTCTTTTCATCTGCTTGCATTTGCATTTGCAATTTCTTTTCTTCGGCTTGCATTTGCAATTTCTTTTCATCTGCTTGCATTTGCAATTTCTTTTCTTCGGCCTCCATTTGCAATTTCTTTTCTTCTGCTTGCATTTGCAATTTCTTTTCTTCGGCTTCCATTTGCAGTCTCCTTTCTTCTGCTTGCATTTGCAATTTCTTTTCTTCGGCCTCCATTTGCAGTTTCCTTTCTTCTCGTTCTATCGCTCTTTCTTCACGGGCAATGTTTTCTGCGTGCGTTTTCTGTGCCCATTCTGACAGTTTCTCTTCTTTATAACCTAACTTTATTCCTTGCTCAATGCATTGATCTAAACTAGACATTTTGTGTTTTACTTGTTTGTTAAGTTTATAGAGTTAAATCCCTTAGAAAAATATGTTGTGTGGTCGAAAATTTGGTTAACTCCCCTAATTATTAATGTGTAAATCAAAATGCAAGGTTATGTTGGTGACAAGGTCATGAATATGCAAAGAAATCAATATGATACAAAATAATACATTGATGAAACATGAGAAGTACAGCTTAGAATTACAATGGGTATGAGGTGAAACTTAGCTTTTAATTCAAGAACTCCTCGATGTTGTCTTGTACTCTCGTCACTGTTGGAAAGGTTTCATCGGTTGGACGCGGCACTTGTTGCGGAACAATCTGCTCGTGGAGCGAGAAAACATTAGTCACTGTCACACAAAAAAATGTCAAAATAGTAACATGTCAAAAAAAAAATTGTTTACAGAATCAAAATAATGAGGCACTGTGGAGGCAATGGTGAGGCATTGCCGAGGGACTCAGATTACTTCTATTTTATCGCTAGATAGCTACTAGTTTTATGTAAACTTGTAACGTTAACAATTTCTTTGATTTAAACAAATCAATGTGTTACCAAAAATCAATGTGATATGATTAAATAATTAATTTTACATGGCATTTAACAGGTTTTTAAGAAAACATTCTATGCCACAACCGGAAAACTAGCCCCCAAAAAGCCTGTCATCATCTTACTCTTATCTAAATAACGGTTCGGGTTCATACAGGCAACAATACACTGTTCGCTAGGATATAGAACATTTATTGTATAAAGTGTACAGTTGGCGCAGTGGGTAAACAGACCCGCGCTCTCTTATATTACATATCACAGATAGTTAAACATCAAACATATAGTTGTCATACAACAATCTAGCACACTATCTAGCCTAAGTATATCTATGAATATCTATGAGTCCCTCTCAGGCAGGCCTTGTTGTCTCTCTCCAGTCCGTTTGTCCTCTGCCGGTCTCCGCGTGTCCTAACTCGACACGGGCGGTAACTCTGTCCGAGTTCCTCGTGGACCCCGCATTAGGCGGGCCACATCAGTGTCCACGGAATCATGGACTTGGTGACCAGCTCTTTCGAGAAGGTTCTAGATTACTCGGGTCCTGCGCGACTCAGTGGTATCCCTTGGGCTGGAGTTGCAGCCCTCTACTATATATGAAAGTGAGGCGGTGACATGGAGGATAGTTTGTGACAATGTCTATGTATTTATGATGACTGAAGCAGGCGTGGAGTGACTGTCGTGGGTGTTGGAGGACAGTTTGTGACAATGTCTATGTATTTATGATGAGTAAAGCATGTCTGGAGTGACTGTCTTGGGTGTTGGACGATAGTTTGTGACAATGTCTATGTATTTATGATGACTGAAGCAGGCGTGGAGTGACTGTCGTGGGTGTTGGAGGACAGTTTGTGACAATGTCTATGTATTTATGATGACTGAAGCAGGCGTGGAGTGACTGTCATGGGTGTTGGAGGACAGTTTGTGACAATGTCTATGTATTTATGATGAGTAAAGCATGTCTGGAGTGACTGTCGTGGGTGTTGGAGGACAGTTTGTGACAATGTCTATGTATTTATGATGAGTAAAGCAGGCGTGGAGTGACTGTCGTGGGTGTTGGAGGACAGTTTGTGACAATGTCTATGTATTTATGATGACTGAAGCAGGCGTGGAGTGACTGTCGTGGGTGTTGGAGGACAGTTTGTGACAATGTCTATGTATTTATGATGAGTAAAGCATGTCTGGAGTGACTGTCTTGGGTATTGGACGATAGTTTGTGACAATGTCTATGTATTTATGATGACTGAAGCAGGCATGGAGTGACTGTCATGGGTGTTGGAGGACAGTTTGTGACAATGTCTATGTATTTATGATGAGTAAAGCATGTCTGGAGTGACTGTCGTGGGTGTTGGACGATAGTTTGTGACAATGTCTATGTATTTATGATGACTGAAGCAGGCGTGGAGTGACTGTCTTGGGTGTTGGACGATAGTTTGTGACAATGTCTATGTATTTATGATGACTGAAGCAGGCGTGGAGTGACTGTCGTGGGTGTTGGAGGACAGTTTGTGACAATGTCTATGTATTTATGATGAGTAAAGCATGTCAGGAGTGACTGTCTTGGGTGTTGGACAATAGTTTGTGACAATGTCTATGTATTTATGATGACTGAAGCAGGCGTGGAGTGACTGTCGTGGGTGATGGACGATAGTTTGTGACAATGTCTATGTATTTATGATGACTGAAGCAGGCGTGGAGTGACTGTCGTGGGTGTTGGAGGACAGTTTGTGTCAATGTCTATGTATTTATGATGACTGAAGCAGGCGTGGAATGACTGTCGTGTGGGTGTTGGAGGACAGTTTGTGACAATGTCTATGTATTTATGATGAGTAAGCATGTCTGGAGGGACTGTCTTGGGTGTTGGAGGACAGTTTGTGACAATGTCTATGTATTTATGATGAAGTAAAGCATGTCTGGAGTGACTGTCGTGGGTGTTGGACGATAGTTTGTGACAATGTCTATGTATTTATGATGAGTAAAGCATGTCTGGAGTGACTGTCGTGGGTGATAGACGATAGTTTGTGACAATGTCTATGTATTTATGATGAGTAAAGCATGTCTGGAGTGACTGTCGTGGGTGATAGACGATAGTTTGTGACAATGTCTATGTATTTATGATGAGTAAAGCATGTCTGGAGTGACTGTCGTCGGTGATGGACGACAGTTTGTGACAATGTCTATGTATTTATGATGACTGAAGCAGGTCTTGATGTCTGTCTACTGTCACCTTGTTTTGTCCACATTTCAGGATGATTGTGGCAGAGTTTGAGAAAACCATTTCACAACTGCAAGGTGAGACTTGTGTTCTCTCCATGACTGAAGAGCTCCTTTCCCAGTCTGTGTGTGGTTGTTTGCTGTACTGCAATTTTTATTCATACTTCATCATTGTATCTTTTTCTGTGATTTGAACGTGTCATTTCAGTTGCAAGAAATTATTCATATAATTGCAACAGAAAGTCAAGAAAAAGGTCTTAATCCGAATAACAGAAAAGCAGAAGTAATTGTTATTATAAAGACAAGACTATACCTACATTTTTTTTCTAAATGAAACATCTCAGTGCATGGAACCAATCTGAAACAATATTTAATAACCGCAGATGGAAGTTGTGTTAAAAAGGTTAAATATAGAATATCCCAGCAAGGCATCATTTCACAAGATAAGGAAGAATTAATCTACAATATCCCAGCAAGGCATCATTTCACAAGATGAAGAATTAATCTACAATATCCCAGCAAGGCATCATTTCACAAGATGAAAAACTAATCTACAATATCCCAGCAAGGCATCATTTCACAAGATGATTGCAATAATTGGCGTGGTATCACTCTGTTATCAGTACCAGGAAAACTTTTTTGTAGCATGTTACTTGAGAGATTGAAAAAGGCTATAGATGAAAGGCTCAGAGAAGAACAAGCTGGCTTCAGACCAAAACGGTCATGCATAGACCACATTTTCACCCTCAGAATAATCATTGAAGACTCCTTAGAATTCCAGTCGAAATTAATCACCAACTCCAACTTTGTCGACTTTCAAAAAGCCTTCGACAGTATCCACCGTCCTTCACTTTGGAATCTACTTAACATCTATGGTGTCCCTACCAAATATACCAACTTCATAAAATCTTTCTATAAGGAGACACGTTGCTGCATAAGAACAGAATCAGGCAACTCTGACTGGTTCTCAGTGGAAACAGGAGTGAAGCATGGTTATGTCTTATCACCGATGCTTTTTGGAATAGCTATCGATTGGGTCATGCGCAAATGCACAAACAATATAAATATGGGTATCCATTGGGTTGACAAAATTCTAGAAATCTGGACTTTGCCGACGACATAGTGCTTTTGAGTTCAACACCCCAGATGCCCAAGAGAAAATAAACCACCTCCAAAATGTTTCAGGACAAATTGGTCTCCAAATTAACACCGCCAAAACAAATACTATTGATCTTACCAACAGTTCAGACGACATCAAATTAAACAACCATGTTCTTGAAAAAGTCAACAGCTTCACATACCTAGGAAGCAAAATGACATCTACAGGGGACTCAACACCAGAAATATCATCTAGAATCGCACTGGCATCTGGTGCCTTCAATAAACTTCAAACATCTGGAAGTCAAAGACACTCAGCAAACACACGAAACTTAACATCTTCAACTCTTGTGTGATTCCAGTGCTACCGTATGGATGTGAAAGTTGGAAGTCAACGGTAGCTTTAGGTAAAAAATAATTAGACAATTTTGAGAACAAATGTCTTAGAAGACTTCATCCACTGGACAGATTTTAGAACCGATACGCAAATACGACAAGAGACTAAGCAAGATATTGTATCCAATTTTATAAGAAAACGCCAGTTAGAACTACATTGGCCATGTACTCAGAATGGACAAGACAAGACTCCCCTACCAAGCCCTCATATGGTCACCGTTAGGGAAAAGAAAACGGGGAAGACCAAGAGAGACCCTGCTTAGAACCATCATTAGAGAAGGCTCATTCAACGACCTAACAAACATCCAAGATCTACAACAGGTGGCAGCGAACCGTCGGACATGGAGAGCCATGACTTCTGCCCTATGCGCTGCTTTGGGCTCAAGAAGAAAAACTAACTAACTATCCCAGCAAGGCACCATTTCACAAGATGAAGACCTAACTAAATATCCCAGCAAGGCATCATTTCACAAGATGAAAAACTAATCTACAATATCCCAGCAAGGCATCATTTCACAAGATGAAAAACTAATCTACAATATCCCAGCAAGGCATCATTTCACAAGATGAAGACCTAATCTACAATATCCCTGCAAGGCATCATTTCACAAGATGAAGACCTAATCTACAATATCCCTGCAAGGCATCATTTCACAAGATGAAAAACTAATCTACAATATCCCAGCAAGGCATCATTTCACAAGATGAAAAACTAATCTACAATATATCAGCAAGGCATCATTTCACAAGATGAAAAACTAATCTACAATATCCCAGCAAGGCATCATTACACAAGATGAAAAACTAATCTACAATATCCCTGCAAGGCATCATTTCACAAGATGAAGACCTAATCTACAATATCCCTGCAAGGCATCATTTCACAAGATGAAGAACTAATCTACAATATCCCAGCAAGGCATCATTTCACAAGATAAGGAAGAATTTATCTACAATATCCCAGCAAGGCATCATTACACAAGATGAAAAACTAATCTACAATATCCCTGCAAGGCATCATTTCACAAGATGAAGACCTAATCTACAATATCCCAGCAAGGCATCATTACACAAGATGAAAAACTAATCTACAATATCCCAGCAAGGCATCATTTCACAAGATGAAAAACTAATCTACAATATCCCAGCAAGGCATCATTTTACAAGATGAAAAACTAATCTACAATATCCCAGCAAGGCATCATTTCACAAGATGAAAATCTATTCTACAATATCCCAGCAAGGCATCATTTCACAAGATGAAGACCTAATCTACAATATCCCAGCAAGGCATCATTTCACAAGATGAAAAACTAATCTACAATATCCCAGCAAGGCATCATTTCACAAGATGAAGACCTAATCTACAATATCCCAGCAAGGCATCATTTCACAAGATGAAAAACTAATCTACAATATCCCAGCAAGGCATCATTTCACAAGATAAGGAAGAATTAATCTACAATATCCCAGCAAGGCATCATTTCACAAGATGAAAAACTAATCTACAATATCCCAGCAAGGCATCATTACACAAGATAAGGAAGAATTAATCTACAATATCCCAGCAAGGCATCATTTCACAAGATGAAGAATTAATCTACAATATCCCAGCAAGGCATCATTTCACAAGATAAGGAAGAATTTATCTACAATATCCCAGCAAGGCATCATTTCACAAGATGAAAAACTAATCTACAATATCCCAGCAAGGCATCATTACACAAGATAAGGAAGAATTAATCTACAATATCCCAGCAAGGCATCATTTCACAAGATGAAGAACTAATCTACAATATCCCAGCAAGGCATCATTTCACAAGATAAGGAAGAATTTATCTACAATATCCCAGCAAGGCATCATTACACAAGATGAAAAACTAATCTACAATATCCCAGCAAGGCATCATTACACAAGATGAAAAATTAATCTACAATATCCCAGCAAGGCATCATTACACAAGATGAAAAACTAATCTACAATATCCCAGCAAGGCATCATTTCACAAGATGAAAAACTAATCTACAATATCCCAGCAAGGCATCATTTTACAAGATGAAAAACTAATCTACAATATCCCAGCAAGGCATCATTACACAAGATGGAGAATATTCTCTGCAATTTATCTCTGACATTCGAGATTAGGAAGAGTGTTTAAGATAAATAATTTTTAGCTTGTCAGAAGGGGAGAGCTGGAATTTGTTGGCACATCAGGAAAGTTGGAAGGGAAGAGAGGGAGGGGGAGACCAAGAGAGCTTGCTTGCTTGCTTTCAGCTGTGGTTATTGTTGAATCCGTGGTTTTTGTGGGTTTATTCACTCTGATTCTTGTCTTGTGCGCTCTTACGAGTTGGTCCTGACTCGGGCTGGTTATATCGGCTTTTGTGTCTGTGATGTCAGCTGTGGGAGGGGGAGGGGGGAGGTGGCTGTCCTTTGTTCCTGTCTCCTCTGATGGCTTCTTTTGTTAGTGAAGGCTC